>PVIJ01005023.1:12586-78140 GCA_004024925.1 Scalopus aquaticus | reverse complement strand
GTGCAATGCCTGTTAACATTTTCCCTGGCCATAACCATAACCCCATGCGCAGAGCCCAGGGGAGCAGCACACCATATGGCATGGAGTTCTATCAGGGCCAGAAGAGCAATGTTGAAGCCAGAACAGAGATTAGTATTCATGGCATCAAAGGAGTTCCTTCTGTACACACGGCATAGCATATACCACCCGGTGTGCTGGCATGCAAAGGGCAAAAGCTGCCTTGTGAGATGGTAATAGGATCTCTCCCAGACTTAGTCATTGAAAGGCAGAGGATGTAATTTGCTAAAAAGAAAGTTTAGCTCCATTTCTTGTATGTTTGACCAAGATGTATATTTAGATATGCGAAATATTTGTGTGTGTGTGTGTGTTTAAAATAAATGGTATGGTACTATAGATAATAGTGCTTTTGTATAACACATTTAAAGATAGAAAAAGATATACTTCCTCTTTTAGAAGTAAAATATTTGAAGATGACCTCATGCTTGTTTTGCACTGAGTCTTCTTGGCCTTTTCCTGTGTTTCTGGAATTATTCAGTGATTTACACTCAGAGCATCCCTGATTTAAATAGCTTAGTGAGTATTCTTCCAGGAACACTTATTGACTTACTTTAAAACAGTGACAAGGAGGTGGACAAGTCACCGTCTATGGGTTCTTGTCTGTGTACTGACAGTTGCAAGATCTTTCAGGCTCAAGGTGCAAAAAAACAGGGTTTATTTAACAAACTGGAGATTTAGAGAAAAGGAAAAGAGTTTCCAAGCCCACACGTAGCTGGATGTCTCACCCCAGATAGTGTCCACAGTGTCCGGTAGTCCAAAACAAAGGCCGATGCAAGATGACACTGTCATGTCAACAAGATCCTGTAGCTGGTGGCACACCAGTAAGCAGTGGACCAACACCAAGTCATAGTGGCAGCTGGAGGTGCTCACAGGTTGGGTTGCTGAGGTGACATTGCAGCAATGCACAGCAACAGTCTGAAGTCTGGGCTGAACAACACCACATGCCAGACTGGGCAGTATTGGACAATCAGAAGCAGTGGGCAGCTCTCAAAGATGACTGGACACAGAGTGCCAATCACTTGTCAGCAGTGCTCATATGTACTGGTCAGCAGTCCTGTCAGCACCAGTCAAAAGGAGGTGGTGTCAGTCACCAGTGTTACTTCTCTTTGTGAGTGATTGGCATAAGCCAATAGCACACGGCATTTGAGACATCAGGCCAGGCTAATGGTGCTCTTTGCAGTTAGTGTCAGAGGTTGGGCTGGAGCAGGTGCAGTGGCTAGTTTTCTGCAAAGGTCCATAGAGGTCTGGAAGTCTGCAAAGGGCTGAGTCTGCAAAGGTCTGCAAAGTCTGTGAAGTCTGTGAAGTCAGTGAAGGTCTCAGAGTCTGTTGTAGTCTGCTGAATCCCACAGAGGTTGTCTGTTTGATACTTTTCTTTACAAGCCATCTGCTGAATGCTCTTCTCTCTCCTCAGAGGCACTGTGCTGAATCCTTTGAAGACCATCTGCTGAATCACTCAAACTGGCTACTGCTCTGCTTATAGCCTCTTCAGGGTCCCCCCCCACTAGCCTGATTGCACCATTTTTCATTCTTAACTATTTGATTGATGCTGGTTAAGCACCAATCAGCTCACTCCATTTTCAATCCGCGTAATGAACTCACCAGGTTGAATGTAACTGGTGAGCTCAAACATAATTGGTCCATTGAGTTCAAACCTGATTGGACTATTCATGACCCTGGCCCCAGATTCCAAAGGGAAAACCCTGGTGCCTGCCTAGACTGGACTGCACTGAGTCAGGTCAGGCTTATGGACTGGTGGTCTCTGGGGGTACACTGCTGGTGCCAATCTCAGTGAGACCATGGCTGGAGCAAGCCTGAGTGGGGCCAGAGGCCCACTACACCTGACACCTCTCTGGGGGCAGGATGTAACAATGCTGGGGATCGTGTAGTAGTGCTGGGACATGGGTACTAGTGACTGCAGGATATGTTGTCTGCTGGAAGTCCACCATATTGGCCTAATGTGCTGTTAGCCTTCTCCCCCTATGTCTTCTGGGAGCTAGCTGCAACCCTGGAACTGTCTCAATGGGGCCCAGTTGTACTCCCAGTGGCCCTATACCTGGAGCCATGGGGCTTGAGAGTTTCCTCCACTGTTGGAGGCAGGAAAGCCTTATTGCTACATCCTGGCTTGGGCTGCATGCCCTGGGGTTCTGGGGCAGGGAAAACACCTATGCCCATCACTGCTACCAGTCACTGTTGGAGTAGTCTGGGAGCTGCCTGCAGTAAGCAGTGCATGCTGGGGCCAGTTGTCAGAGCCCTAGTAGGCTGCTTGCACTGTGGACTGCAGGCAGGGAAATGCCCACAACTTTCAGAATGGTGTGTGTCTTCCAGCAGACTATACTCACTGGGGCTGGGGTAGGGGCTGCCCACAAGTGGCAGGCTAAGGCTGCTGGGGCCAACATAGCCCTCATGTCCCACTGCTTGAATGGCAAGACCATTGCAATGACTTGAGCTTAGGATGGGGTTCCTAGGGTCCCCATTTCATTCCACCTTACTAATCTTTGCACTGGGAAGATTTCTAAGAGCATACCAGTACACAAATGCTTTGTCAGAGCTATTCCCTGACAATTTTGGCTGCACCAGAGAAATCAGGAAATGAGGGTTAGAGAAAAATTGACAGGTGGAGGGAAATGTTTCATTCCAGGTCACAAGGTCACGCCCCAAACAAAAACAAGGAGCAATTGAACCCACAGGATGCAGTAGGGGTGTGTGATTGCTAAGACTCAGTACCACATGGTATCAACATTCAGTTGCTAGTGTGTGTGTGTGTGAGAGAGAGAGAGAGAGAGAGAGAATTTCAGGAAGACATAAGGCGTCTTTTGTGGTTATGGTAAAAACATCTCCCCCACCTACTGAATATTAGGTATTCACAATATATTGAGCTGAATGCTGCAGTTTACAGGACTATGAAAAACTCTACTGAATATCTCTTTGGCCTAAACCTTAAATTAATATAAAGTTCAACAAGACAAAAAATTGAAAGGTGAATGTCATCTTTATTTTTCTATTTGTGATGGAATATACTATATCTAGATCTATGATCTTATCTATTTATTTAGATTCTGGGAGCAGGATCCAGACTTCTATTCCATGCTATAAGAAATGTTTGGTAGGAATGAAGAATGAGCAAGAGTTTCAAATAATATTTAATTTTCTTCACCTATTTTTTTTTAGAGTTGACTGCACGCACAACCTTAATTATCTAACATGCCCAAATCTACAAAAGGTATGACGGGAGCTGGGTGAAGAGCACTGGAGTTCTCTCCCCACTGTGTGATGTCTTACAAGTTTCTCTAGTTAAAATTGATTAACTCCTGTTTATGAGTGTTTGCTTTTTTCTCCCCTTTTTTGCTGTAGCTGTTGTAAGGCTTCATTAGTCCTGCTTGTATCTGCTAAGACTGCTGTCCTTATCCTCCCCTCTTACCCTAATAATGTACCTATTAACTACTTATCAATGAGATTCAGTTTCCTTCATTTCACTTCATTACCAGGTGATATTCCTGTCAGTTTTTTTTTTCTCGCATAGACATTATTTCTATTATAAGCTACTCAACTCTAAATACAATTTTCTCCCTTAGAGTCTCAATATGGGAAAAGAATCTAATTAAGGACTTTCTCTATAGGTTATTTTGATTTCATTGCCAGTTTCGGCACTTTCTGTACTTTGAAATGGAAGAATAGCAAAGCAGGGTAACTTGCAATTACAGTTTTAATTTTTTAAATGTACATTAGGCAATAGATTTAAGAATAAAAAATGTATTTTCCTACTTTAAAAAATAAATCTGACTGGCATGAGACTAATAGTTTAATTCTTAAATGTGTTTGAAACTAATAGATTTGAAGTTAACCTATAATCAAATGACTAATGTGAAAAATCTTTATTATGGAAAACACATTATTAAATAGATAATCCCCCACATATCACAACATTTGGCAAAAATTTTTGAATTCCAAAGAGAATAGAAAATGTTAGCACCTTAGTTCATTAAGTTTTTTATCCTTATTCTATTTATTCATGAATTTAAATTTATTACCCCAGAATCATATATCTCAAAGTTTTCCTTAAAACCTACTATTTATATATTGGTTACTTTCCTTTCTAACTAAAAGAAAAACTGATAATAATAGAAAACATGTATGTAATGTTAATTGCAAACCAGGCCCTTATTTGAGCTGATTTATAGAATCTGAGTCATTTAATCCTCACAAATCATTAGTTTAGCAATTTCAGTTACCCCATTCAGAGATTAGGAAACTGGGGCACAAGTTTTAAATTCTCTAGAATTAAAGTTTTTTGCTTCTAAATACACTATGTTGAGCCCAGGTGTCCTATATCTGTAATACATTTTCAATAATTAACTAGTTATCATTTTAATTTGGCTTGTAAGTATACAACTGATTGAATCCAAGAGGATGTTTTCAGACCCCTGGAAAGCCACGCAAGGTCCTGGCTGTATGGTCTAGTACTTGTATTTGCTGAGTGATTTTATTATTTTTATTTTTTAACATCCTTGCTTATTTTGTCAGCACAGACAAAGTGGATCCACTTCTCCAAATAGATTCACATCAAAGAAGCTCAGGAGATGGTGAAGCTCATTATCAAGGATATTGGATATTCAGTTTTCCTGCTTTGCCCCTCCTCCAGCTATAGATGAATGTTAGGGGACACGAAAGACTAACTCAAAGTGTGCTCAGTAGGCTGATCGGTGCAGGAGGTATCACAGGGCTTGAGTATTTACTGGCATTAGAGCATTGAAAAGTGATTGCTCAATTGTGGATAAATCTGCCACTAAGATTAGGCAGATCAAATCCTTAAGGTACTGAATATGTTTTGCTCATGTGACTTTTCCTTCCCAGAACTATAGTTCTAATCAGCTCTTCCTGAACCCCAAAATGGTGCTCTTTGGTTTAATTCTGTACCTATATCAGTTAAACAAGTGAATTTAATTTTTTTGGACATAATTAGCAATTTGTCTGAAAACCACACTATAAATGACAAGTCTTCTATTTCAAGTTGCTCTAACATTTTAGCTCCACTGCCCTTCCTTGGGTTTATAGATTGAATCTCATCAGGCAACCTTGCAGGTGCTGAAGAGGTACTTACCTGGTACTGCTGTGTCCATAGAACATGAGATTACTACTCGCCAAAGGAGAAATGATCATACTTTGCAGAGAAAAATTATTTTGTCTGTAGTGCTATAGTAGTTGCTATAGCACAAGTATATTCAAGATACTCACTTATTATTCAGTGACCCTTTGTTAAAAATCTATTATTCACTCATAGTTCACTCATAGGCAGAAAACTAATTGAGTTACTATTTTTCCATAAAGTGCAAAGTACTGCAGGACACCCAGTCAAGGTACATCCCAGACCAGAAATACCTGATTAAATAAAAAAAAAAAACAAAAACAATATAAAATATGTCTTTACTTAATGTTGCCAATAGTTCTTGAAAATTGTTACTTCAAGCCAATGGAAATGTAATGAATGTTTGTGCTCAAATAAGTCCTCTCCCTCAACATTGGTTTGATTTTTTTTTTCTCATCAATGTTATAATGAAACAACATTGAATTGACATCATTTGAGAATCTGTTGCATTTGAACAATAGTAAATTATAATTTACTGTTATTCTTTTGTGGTATTGAACTAACATCTTAAAGGGCAACTGAAAACACAATGAAGAACTAATTAGTTGTGACTCCAACTTGGTACTTGGTCTCCTACTCAACGAAGTATACTTTAAAAAACACAGATTTTACATTTGTGGGGCTGAACAGCTGCACACAAAGATTTACTTTACTTTTATTTTCTTGGCTTTAAAAAAAAAAAAAAACCTCAGGCCTCCCTGGTGGCATAGTGGTTAAGTCTCTGAACTATTAAGGCTAGGCTATCACCACTAAGCTATTACCTCCCAGGCCTGGGAGCTAACCCACAGGACAAAGACCTCTCCTGTCTCACTTGCTGCTCCTCTCAGATGTGTATTTCAGTAGATCCACCAGTTCTGATCTACTCTGTCTCTGGTGAATCCTCTCACCCCCTGCACCTCTGGCCTACATCCCAGTTCTTCTATGCATAAATAAATAAACATAAAATAAATAAATCTTAAAAAGGTTTCTCCCACAAAACCTTTCCTGGCTACATTACCTGTGGTGAGAGCTTATTCATGTTATTCACTTTGCATGTATGGACTTGTGACATCACTTGTGTCATTGTTGAGAACAAACTCTTGCATAAATGACCTTGCTTTCCCGTGAGTGTCCTCTGCCGGCTGTGTTAGGGACTTATTAGGACACATGCTGTGACTACAGCTTTCATCATTGTGCAGGGACAGTCAGCATGAGGACAGTCACACGCTGGGTCTACTGAATGAATATGCTGCTCTTCCCTAGGCCCTGGGGGTGGGGGATGGTTTGCAGGCATCACTGATGACCTGTGTGCAGCCTTCAGCAATGAGCTTCGGAAAAGATTTGATGTGAACAATTTGTTTTTTCCTTTCAAAGGGGAGTTTTCAGCACATGTTTGGTTTACTCTTGAAGTGTCATGAAAATATAATGAAGACATAATTTCTTAGAGGAAATGCCTCCATTTCTAATAAAAACTACTTTTGGATGCCAAAACGGCCTGCCCTCTCAGGTTCCAAAATCCTCATTCTCAACTTGTTTCTCCGGTGTTCCCACCAAGAGAACATGCCTTCAGCATTGTTCTATCTCTGGGCAAACACCAAACCAAACAAAAATAACTGTTATGATTGCCCCCCCCCCCCGCCCCGCTGTTGAAAAAGGGAAGGCCATGTTAATGTTTTGCTTTTTAGGGTGATTTCCTTTCTTCTTGTCCACTACCTCTCTATTTCTCTCCCTCCCAATAGCGACTCAAACAGAGGCTTGCTCATTGTTTTCTGGTAGAAAGGCAGTGACCATCAGGGAAATGATGTGTTACACTTCACAATCCCATGTCCATGAGCCCTCAGAAAGCTCCTTCCAAACTCCCTTCTGAAGCTCTTTCAGAAAGACAGGAAGGAAAATGAAATAAAAAGGGGATTTCATAAAATGCTTGACTTTGAAAAGTGAGAACAGGAACAGAAAGCTAATGGGAGTGGGCATGTGTGTGCATGGCTGTGCAATGAGTGTGTGGGTGTGTGTGCGTGCATATGTGTGTGCGCACGCGCATGCACGCCCGCGTGCGCCTGTTGGGGCTTTAGGCGAATGAGGTTGAGAGCTGCGGAAACAGTGACATAAATCAGACTTGTGCTGAGTTTCCTGCTTTTTTATTGGCTTGTTCCCTATGGTGCTATCACTAAAACTGCTTCTTCTTCCTCTATATTCATTTTGTTCCTAGTCCAGAAGGACTTGGATGGTGTTGGCAAGTTGCCAAACATCTGGAGGTGCGACGAGTGGAGGGAGGAAGAGAGAAAGGAATCTCCCTAGTTAAGTAACTTAATCTTTACATGTCCAGTGGGATGCTGTGTTCGCTCTCCATCTATTGAACACTAGGAGAATTATGCACAGTGCTGCAGCTGCTCATTTAAGAGATTAGCAATAGGTCAAATTAATGACATTTTCATAATAACTGGAGTTCCCATAATTGCACCATAACCAATATGTAATACTTAGTATTTCATACAGAATATCTATGTGTATCATAGCTACACATAGATGTTAGTGTTAGATGAGAGTGTTAGTCTGTGCCAGGCTCTGAGATAAATCTTTTACATACATTAACTCATTTAATTATCATATCAAACTCAATCGCTAATTAATGTAGTAATTCTTATTGTACAATCTAGAAAACTAAGTTTCATAGAAGTTACATGACTTATTTAGTAAGGCCTCACTAGAAAACAGTATAGTTGACTTTAAATATGAGTCTTTCTGACTTAAGAATCACAGACAATGATTACACTGGTCAACGAATTTTTACAAAAGTTGTATCACTGAAATAAAATTAGTCATTTCCTATCAATTTGTATGTGCTCAACACAAATATGACAGTCAAATTCTAATTTTGTCTCTAGTTTTTTTGTAATCTGCAATAAATGGATGTTTACATCACAAAATGCATCAGTGATAATAGACCTATGGTTAATACCTGAAAAAAATCAAGTCATAGATTACTTCTTAGATTTCCTCACTTGTCTCTTTTACAGCTGTTCAGGAGCATGTCTGGGGAGTGTCCAGCAGTAGTCAGCCAGCACTGTAGTGGACCATTTTCCCTGGAATCTTTGTTCCATTGATGCAATATCATGATGAAAACATTCGCCATCTTCATCACTAACCATACCACAGTTTTCAGGGAAGAAATCCAGATGGGGGCCTCCCCGGTGGCGCAGCGGTTAGGCGCTGGGCTGTGGAGCTGTTGGCAGGAGCGATGAGAGTTCGACGCCCAGCCGGGGTGAGACCCACGTGGTGTGGCAGACCTCTCCTGCCTTGCCTGCTGCTCCCCTCAGCAGTGTACTTCTGATCTGCCTGTTCTGCTCCCCACTCTGTCTCTGGTGAAACCTCTCACCACTCCACACCTCTGGCCTGTACCCCAGCTGTATGTATAAATAAATAAATCTTTAAAAAAAAAAAGAAATCCAGATGGGAATGAAGGAAGGAGATTTTTGGAGACATAGTGCAGGCAAGTTTCTGATACTGCATCAGCATGTCTTCTACTAGTTCCTTGTAGTTTTCTGCCCTAACATTCCCAAGAAAGTTTTTAGACACTAGGCAAAAAACATTCCATGCTTGTTTCACATCACTCTGTAGCAAGTTGTTGAACCGGTCATCTCAGTGCAGATGGAATGTTTGGGTAGACTATTCTCGACTTCTTTTGCTTCGTTATTACACCAGAAAAAGGAGGAACAAGCAGAAGTAACAGTCTTTTATGTGGTTGCTTGGCTCTCTCCACACCATGGGGACTGCAAACGGCATTGATGGGCTTTTGCCATTGAACCACTGTGAAAGCTGTGCTGTACATGGAGCACAGCATATATGCGGGGCCCAAGGCTTGTCTTGGTCACCAACCTTGCATCCAAAGTAAAGATGATAAGCCTTCTTCACTTGAGAAGTGATACTTTTCTTCTGGTTGGCAAATGTCACTTCCCCACAAAAAGAGCAGAAATTGTCCATCCTGTTAATGCACTTTTGTGGCATTACTGTTCTGTATTGTGCCTAAATGGATAAAATAATAACAGTTCTATGGAAGAGTAGCTTAAACTTTCTCGCACAAAGTCTGCAATATTTTCAATGCTCGACCTTTCCGACAGGGCTTTAGAGAGTGCATTGCTGATGTTAGCTTACTTCAGCAGCCATCTGGCAGTAGTATTGCATTGCATCAGAAAATGATGCAAATCAACTCTGGATGATGTGTGCATGATGGTATTATGCAATGCGATGCAATATGACATCATTCTAGGCTGATTTAGGATGTTCTTGCAGTCTTACTGGGTAAATTTACACGGTGAAGCATATAAAATGAATTATATGAAATATCTTCAAAACGAGAGCTAATAAAAAATGTTCAGGGCTATGTTCATGTTCAGCACACCAAGATAGTATAGATTAGGGCCTTTTTAAGTCAGTAACAATCTCACTGTTGACCAGTGTTATTATTGACAGTTGATTTTAGCAAATATTAATACAGATAATGAAATTAATAAATTAAGCAATGGTATTTCCTGCTTCGTTCATTTGGAGATTTTTTTAAAAATAAAATATTACTTTTAGTTTTCGATATTTCATTCCGTTACCTGTGTGTGCTCTTTAGTAATTAAAAAAAAGGCATTGTGAGCTGTTTTTTAAAAATAAAACTTTATTTAAATAAATTTGAGTTTCCACGGTGCTACAAATAATTAGTTTGGAGAAAAAGTAAAGCTTTAAGTTGAAATGCATCATACATAATGGTGAAAATGTTACTTTAACAACCACTTGTTCTTAAGAACCTTTCTCAAAACATATCTGATATATACTACATAACATATATATTGGTATCTATCTGTATATAAATTTGTATCCATTCATATATATGAGTGTGTGTGTGTGTGTGTTTGTGTGTGTGTGTGTATTCCATCCATGTTGCAGCAAATGGTGAAAGTCTATCTTTTTTGATAACTGAGTAGTATTCCATTGTGCGACATATTCCTTTATGATCTTCCTTTGCTTAATTGATCTAGTAGGACCTCTACCACTAATAATATTTTTTTTTAAAGAGATATGATTTGTGGTTTGCAGAGTTAGGGGTAAATGGGGGGAATTGAATGTAGCTGGTTAAAAGTAGAAAGTTCTAATAATAAGATAATTGAATACTAGTTATATGATGAATATCATGATGACTACAATTATCACTGCTGTATGAAAGCTGTTCAAATATTAGATCCTAAGAGAGCACAAGAAATGGAAAAAATAATTTGTAACAATATGACATGGATGAATCGATCTATATGTTATGGCATGGTATGGTATGGTATGGTATGGTATGGTATGGTGCTATTGTGATAAGCACAGATGAATAAGTAATCATTTCACAAGATATGCAAATCTAGTTACATTTATACTATGCTGCTTGTTACTTATATCTCAATAAAAGTGGGTAAAAAAAATCCAAAGATACTCCTTCCTGTGTTTTCTACGTTACCTAATTGTTTCATGATTTCATTACATTTTTCTTTTACCTTTTGCAGAAGGCAAAGTGATCTCGATGTTTCTGATCTCTCTTTTACTGATAAATCCCTTCATACCTTAAATCCTGATCTGATTATGCCACGTTAAAAGCTTTAACAGCCTCTTGTTCTCCAGATCCTTTCCCAAACTGTATCTCATAGAATGTTCCCCAAGAGATACCCTAATAAAAAGTTTTGTGGTTTGACTCACAATGTTCATAGGTATAGTGAAAGCTCAGAAAAGATCTGCAGAGAAGTTTTCTACTGAATTTCACTTTGCACAGTATTTTTCAAATTCAGGAATCATTTCCTCCTCTTCTCCGCCTGTTTCCCCCCCCCCTTTTTATATATGTTTGGAAATGTTGACATATGAGATAAAATAGCATTTTGTAGCCTACCAGCAGACCCTGAGGTTGTCATCCTGTTGTAGATACTGCTGGTGTCTCACCCACATCTCTTCAAGTCCTTTCATTATTTCTGAGGGGCTGCTCTCAGGTGACTGGAGCTCCTTGACCACCTATATCCCAGGATGAAGCGTAGAGATGCCAGTGAGGCAGGAAAGTCTAGTTCTCCTACCTCAGATGTTATTTACATGGCTGAGCTCCCTTGTGGGGTTGCTGCCTTGCCATCTTGGGAACTTTGCCTGAAATCAAACTTTTCCTCCCCTGTGCCCTGCCACCCCATCTTGCTTCCTCACTCCTGCACAGTTGTCTCAGGGTATACATCTACGGAAACTGACATTAGACATTTTCCCAAGATCTTTTAAAATGACTCTTATTGTGTAGCAGTTATGTGACTGCAAGAAAGCAGTAATTCCTCCCCTACTGATAGGCTCAGGAGAAAGAAAGCCTAAGACAACCAATGAACAACATTGCTCTGACAATCCTGAATGAACATAGGATTAGATAAGAACAATGACACATAAGGAGGGGTTTACATCCCAAGGATCATCAGGGCGCCTTTGACTGATGGGCTTTGTGCCCCAGGGACTGATCAGTGGAACACCTTGTTAATAAGCTTGGAGCCCTGGGTGGGTATCAGGAGTAAGTCAGCAGACTCACTCTCCTAAAGCCCCAAATCCAGTATTCAGTTTAACCCATCCTCTTCTCTGTCAGTAAAAAGGCCAGGATCTTGCTCTTGAGCAGTGTCCTGCATCCCACAGCCTGCTCTACCACTCCTGTTTCTTTTCTTTATCACTATGACGCTGCTGCCACAACAGAGAGGCTCAGTGAGAAGCATCTCCATTAGGCTGCAGGAGGACGATAGAGGAAAGACAACTACGTGCCAGAGGTCATGGCGCTGGATCAAGAAATCATTGAAGTGTATCCTGACACTAAGGGAATGTGGAAGCCCTTGGACTTCAGCAGCCTGTTCGACGTGCAGATCACTCAGATCGCAGTTGGCATAAATTTCAGAACGCCATGTGGAGACTTGTTACTCTTCTGCTGTCATATTTTCAATAAACTTCATACCCCAAATAAATAAATAATATGTAACCTCCTTTATCATCTACACTTACCATTGCTCTGATTCCAAATAATGTATACTATGTAAAGAACTTACTCAACTTCATGTATTTTATCCATTTTACTTCCCATTGCCACTGTTGTACTCAAACAAAAGCAATCATTTTAACAACAGACAGGTTTATTTGGAAACAAAAGAGCAGAAGCGAGGCAGATTGGAGTCTGTGTACATGGTGAGACCCACTTGCATTTTCCTGAACCCAAGGCCACCCACCCCTGAGGTATCGTCTGGAGGACCGCCTCCTGGGTTTACACCAGAAGGGGAAACAGTGGGACACACAAGGTAGGTTGGGTCCTGGAGTTTGCTGATTGACTCATGCGTGAGTACTCTTTTTCTAGCCTTCTGATTTCATTTACATTGAGTTTTGAATATTAATGTCAAAATCACCATAGCAAATAATGTCTTAGTGGCTAGAATTTTCTTAATATTTCACATATGCCCTTCTGTTCCTTGTGCTAGAGAAGGTCATGCATGTATGTATGTACATACCTCTGAACATATATAAAGTGATCGTTTTCATGAATCAGTCTTAATTTTTCATAACAAATGATTGAATGCATTATGCTTTATAAAAAAGCAATTTTATGCTTTTTAAAAAAATCTAGTTGATTAAAAATAATTCTATAACCCAGTTTTAGTATTTGTTAAAGTTTTCAAATTGTTTCACGCTTCCAATTTATCCCTGGCAATATTTAATAATGCCTTAGGAAAGTTCACCTATTTCTGCTATTATGTTTTGCAAATGGGTTTTACTTTGCTTTGTTACACTTTTAAAGGTAATTTTCTCTAGATAATCAAGTAGATGAATTTCTGTAAAAATAAAATATGACCATAATTCTTAAAATACTCAGAAAACTAGATAAGGATAATGAATATTTTTTATAGAGGAATACAATTAATCATATTTCTATAAAAATAAGAGTCTAGAAAACAGTGATTGAAGCAGATAATTTCCAGGAACACTTTCTATATACAGTAACAATTCTTTACTGATAACAATTGATAAACATGAGCATTGATCTTTAAAATCTTTCTGCTAAACTGGAAGATCAACTTATACTTGAATCTCTCCTTAATCAGAGGAAATATGAGCTTGGGAGAGTGGGAGGGAAGGCAAGTTCACAAAGAAGTTCTAGAAGAGGCATGGCACACCTCAGCAAGCTTAAGAACAAGAGGAAGTCAGTTTGCTTGTTTGTTCTTTGAAAGAGAAGATGCAGCACTATACCTGTGTAAGAAAACCCCCATGAATATAATATGGAGAAAACCACAAAACTTACATGAATTAGACACCAATTTTTTTTGCACTGTAAAAGAAGAGAACTAAAAATCTCAAAGCCAAAGGTGTTTTCTTTTTGCTAAACTCAGGTTTATCAAACCCAAGGTTTTCAGCAGTCTGACTGGACCACTCTGGTTCTTCTCCACATTCTTACTTTCCCTTTCCTCTCCCCCAAGCTCCTTATTGCTTGAATGGTAGATCCTAAATAAGAGTTAGTTTCGCTTTGCCTTGTTTTTGTTTTTCCTGGAAGGATAAGTGAGGAGGTAAGGGTTGTAGAATTGAGGGTATAAGACACTAGCAGCATTCATTTATATATGAGTCACTTGCAAAGAAAGTCTAAGATGAGAAGAAACATGTTTGTAAATGAGAAATTTTCTAAGCCACAATTTTTCAAATGGGGTAAAAATATCTTCCCACTTGTTTTCTTAGAAATAATTCAACACTGTAAAGAAATTTCACTTATGCCCCAAAACAGATGAGTGGAGCAAGAAGATGTGGTATATATACACAATGGAATACTACTTAGCAGTCAAAAAGGATAAACACATGCAATTTATAGCAACATGGATGGAGCTAGAAGGGATTACACTCAGTGAAATAAGTCAGAAGGAAAAAGAAAAATGGTTTCACTTATAGGAGGAATATAGGGGAACCAAAAAAGGATCAGAAAAAAAAATACTATCAATAAAAACAACAAAACAAAACAACAAAAACAGACAACTATAAATCATTCTGCAGGGGAGGGGGAGAAGAAGGGATCCAAACAAGGGCGGGAAGAGTACAAGGGACCATGGTGATGGTGCATGGGTGAATTGGTGCTGGAAATTCTATGGGGACTACACCTGAGAAAAGAAAGCAAACACTGTACAAAAACAATGATGTAAAATATATATAAATAAATAAATTATAAAAAATATAAATTCATTAAGCATTCCCTAAACTTCAACCATGATCTAGGTAGCATGAATATGACATAGTGTTATCCTTGAGTTCTCAGGATCCAGTAGGGGAGTCAGACAAATTAACAAGCAACTGAGAGCAAGTAGCAAGTACTATGGTAGAGATAAGTGTAAATGGCTGTGAGAACCAAGTGAGGACAGAGCAGCATGAAGGGAAAAGATACATGTTTTTAAATAAATGAATGCATTTACAAATGTTAAGCCACAGGGGAAAATGTCTTGTTATTCTGGGAAATGCAATTTAAAATAAGAAGATAATATTTTAAGCACAATTAGATTGATGAAAATTAAAAGGATGACAAGATAACAAATAAGAAGCTGTCTTACTATAGAGTTCTTATAGAATGCTAACAGGTGTGTAAATTGGTACAAACACTTTTGGTACAATTTGGGAATAACTTGTAAAACTGAAATTGCCCATCTTTACAAGGTCCTACTTCTATGTATATATCCCAGAGAAATCCTCAGACATGTGCATAGGATACAAGAAGAGGAATATTAATAGCGTTGTCTTATCTACATAAGACAGGATTTATGTAACTGTAAAATCAATGAAATAGGTCTATTTACCCCAAAGTTATATTGAGGAAAAGTAAATAAAAAAAAATACATGTACAATGATACCATTCTTCTCAATAAAAAAATACAAGAAATTATAAATATATTTATATATACATATATACACAAACACACACCCACATTTTCATACATATACACACAAAGTAAAAGAATATAAAAATTCAAAATAAAAGTTGACCTCTGAAGAGTGAAGGAGACAAACACGAATGGAAAAATAGAGAATGCAGTTTTTATTTTTATTTTTTTTGTAAAAAATATGGTAAAAATAAGAAAATATAATCTTACTTTCAATTTGAGAAGTTAGAACTACTTTCATATTATCTGTTGCCCTCAGTTCTAAATATCCCTTCCTACGTGGACAATTTTAGTGGTATTCTATTTTACATTAAAAGCTCATGTAGGGGCCTCCCTGGTGGTGCAGCGGGTTAAGTCTCAGCACTGTGAAGCTATCAGCAGCCACTGCAGCATGAGTTCAATACCTGGCCAGGGAGCTTCCCACATGTAGTCCAGAGGTGGAGGGTGGGGGTTGAGAGGATTCACCAGAGAGAGAGAGTGGGGAGCAGAACAGGCGGATTAACTGAAATACACTGCTGAGGGGAGCAGCGGGAGAGACGGAAAGGTCTGCTGCACCATGTGGCAGTCTTCCTGGCTGAGACTTAACCCCATCTGCCACAAGGGAGGCCCCTGCTCCTGCCTCTTTGGACTATTGGTGTGTTCCAGGATTTGGACATGGAGTCCCTTTTTAATCTTTTATATTTCACATTCTTACTAAACGATTAGTGTCAGCCTCATTGCTTTAAGTATAATTTATGTAAAAATACTTCAAATCTGCATCTTCTGGTTATTCTTGTCCCCAAACCCTACTAGACACCTGTGTTAAAAAGATCTCCCATTTAACTGTGCCTTATTTTTTTTACTCTCAAATATGTTTATTTATAGTTTATCTCTCAAACCAAGAATTTAGTAGTTAGCAGTATATTTTTTTTTCTTTCTTAACCCTAAGGTCATCAACGCACTTTCATTCATCTATTGAGAATGATCCAAAAATGTTTCTTCATCTCATACCTGGACCTTGTTATACCTTCTTAACTAATTTTGTTTCATTCCTGTATTCCTACAATTCAATCTGGTTAGAGAAGCCAGAAAAATAATAAAAATAATTTGCAATTAATTCCATTCATTTACATGCACAAATTGTTTCCATGATCATCTACTTCACCTAGAATAATTTCCAACTTTCTTGCACAGGCTCATGCAGCCCCCCCCCACCAACAGTCTGTCCTCCTGATTCTTTGCTCACCACTCCCCCTCCCTTGGTGGTCTTTTTTTTTTTTGATTTTTGCATACAAGCTGGGGTGCAGGCCAGAGGTGCCGGGCGGTGAGGCGGTGAGAGGGCTCACCAGAGACAGAGTGGGGAGCAGAACAGGCAGAACAACCGAAATACACTGCTGAGGGGAGCAGCGGGACAGGCAGGAGAGGTCTGCTGTGCCTTGTGGGAATCTCCCCCGCTGGGCATTGAATGGTCGCTGAAGCCGCCTGCAGCTCCACAACACTGCGTTAACCCTGTTGTGCCACCAGGGAGGCCCCCGTGGTGGTCTTAATGTCCTTTGCTCAACTCCACTGACCTTGCTATGTGTCTAAGGCTGCATTGCCTATCCTCACTATCTGGAACATTCTTTCCCCCTTCTGAAGATAGCTGTCTTTTTCTTGTGGTTCAGATTTATATTAACATTTTCCTCTTCAAAAAGGTCTTCTTTGATCTGTCTAGAGGAGACACCCCACTTATGTCTTTCAACTATTTTAATTCTCTGTAGAGTGTTTAATTCTGTATTGCTCCTATTTTCTTGATATATTTTCTGCCTTTTGCCATTTGATCAGAAATTTTGTCTGACTAATTGAAGCTGTATGCCAGTATCTAGAAGAGAACACAGATATCGCACACTTTCAATAAATCTTTGTTGACTATCTACAAAAATCTAATTGTTGAAATTTCTCATCAAGTGATCATTACTTCATTTGAAAACATAGTTGCTAAACTACATAACATGTTTTGCTAAGCAATTATCTAACACAAAATCTCTAATGTTATTGGGAATTCATTTCAATTATATGAATGGAACCTTTTTCTTCCTATTTTTTTCATGTACTCTTTCATGAATATTACTTATTATTAGAATGACTTAGAATTTGGCATCAATTCTGTTTTTATTTCCATGATTTTGGAGATAGAAGTGCTAAGTAAGGAACATTGTTCAAATTAATTAGTAGAAACTCACAAAAGTGGTGTTATCAGCATGTTACACAGGGTTTTTTTGTTTGTTTTAAGATTTATTTATTCATTTATGCATAGAAGAAATGGGGTGTAGGCCAGAAGTGCAAGAGGTGATAAGATTCACCAGAGATAGAGTGGGGAGCAGGACAGGTGGATCCACTGAAATACACTGCTTAAGGGGAGCAATAGGCGGGACAGGAGAGATCTGCTGTTCCATGAGGATTAGCTCCCTGGCTGGGGATCAAACTCAGCCTACAGTGGTGATAGCGTGACAGCACTGAGACTAAACATCTTGCAACACCAAGGAGGTCCCACGGTTTTTCATCATATGTAGAAAATTACTGTGTTCTGCCATCGAAATTTTTTTTGAAGATTGATCAGCTGAATCTATGAAGTCTTCTATTTGATTGAGAGGGAAAATTTGGAAGCCACCAGACTTGTAAAATGATCACTTACTTTCCCAACACAGATGCCAACATTAAGACCTGCTATCAGATGCTTTTCTCCAAGTTTAGGCTTCTATGCAATTCATGGCGACATGTGAAAGGTAGGCCAATTTTTGTTTAGTGGGAGAGGGTAGCTGTGAAATGGGCAACCACGTAGGAAAGTTTATGTGACCTCATGAATGCTTGGGTCAGCTTTAACTGAAAAGTACACCCAGGAAAATATAAGTGCATGTGGAGATGTGTGTGCATGAGGTCCTTTCAGGCTGGGGTGAACACACCCAATTTGATACCCCAGGATCTAGAGCCAGGGGAACTGAAGCCATGAGAGACAGGTGCCAGGAAACAGGAGAGAAAAGAGGTAGAATGGGAACTGGGAGAAGACAAAGACAAGTTTACTAGTTTTGTAGTTTGAATATTATTACGCCTGCCTGCATTCATGCACAAAGCACTTCTGGTTATCTTCTGGCTTGTGTTTCTTTCCCATTGGATCTAGTCTCTCCTACTTCAGACTCTCTCCCCATAACAGCTTTTTGTGTATTCTCTGTTTCAGAAATATTATGGGTTAATTCACTGTAGAATTTGGCAAGTGAGTCAAAACAGGTTTCATGATTATTTTTCTCTCTTAAAAAAAAACCTTAGTTTTCAACCAAGACATTCAAGTGAAATATACATATTTTTTGAATTCTTTAAAGACTGGTAAGAATTGACAGGAGGATGGTTTAAAGAAGGAAGATGAAAAAGAAACAAGATAATCAAGATCATTCTTTTATGAGTGTCTCCTGGAATAGATTGATAGCGTCATTCCCAACCTTTGAAAATAATTCACGTATCTGACTTCCTCAGAGTTTTAAGGACAGACCATATAATAACTAAATGGGTCCCCCCTGATGTCTACAGCTAGGAGCCCAGGTATGAGCTCAGGTGCTCTGTCAAACCATGTTTCATCATGCTGTCTGCTGTCAGGTGATCACAAAGAGATAACCACTATGAATACTCCCAGTGTCACAGTGAAACAGCCCCCATTATCTCGGAGATAAATCAAAGAAGAGAAAGAAAGCAGGCAGGAAGCAATGTCAGCCTGTATAAAAGAAACCAGTCTTAAGGATCTTTCCTTTGCCTTTAGTGAACAGACAAGTAAATTTCTGGGCTAAAAGACATGTTCTTTTTGAGAAAGCACCAGCATTAAGGATATGCTGAGTATTAATTACATATTTGGTTCCTTTGGAAAATTTTATTTTTGATTTCCTAGAGTTCATTTAAAATAGCTTTGCATAGTAATGATAATAATTAAGTTTCTAGAGTTGTCAAGCTCTCCTTTTGTGTCATTCAAGAAGCTTGAAACTTGTTCTTTAATCTTTTTCTCCCTGACATCTCTCGGCTTCCCCAGTTCTCGCGGCCATGCTGGTTCCCTCATAAATCATGAGAAAGACACCAAGTATTCACTGCTGTTCCAAGAAACCTTCCCTTTACTGAAGTCTTGTTCTTCAGCAGCTCCTAGTTTTCTGTGTGCTTTTCTCTTGACATCTCCTTTTTGAGTTTGAACACTCTCCAGGTTTTCTTGCCCAAGAAGGGGAAAAACAGCAACACCTGCTGTAGCAAATCACAATCTCCAGAAGCACCAGCCGCTTCTATATCTCCCTTTCTCACCAGGCCAGTTGACCTCAGCCTCCACCTTCTTTATATCAGCAGACGATCCTTACAGGGCTACGAGGCACATTCCCAAAAAAACAGAAACAAATATTCATTCCGAATCTCCATCTCCATGGCTGTCCAGGGGTCCCGTGGACAGTTGCCCAGCCATCTGGATGTTCCTGCTACATTTTGGGTTTCACTTTCTTGGAAAAAGCCCATTGAGAAGGTATAAGTAAGGCCCTTGAGCTGAGACAAAGCCAAGACTCATGAATCACAAAGACCGTTTCCTGTGAAACTTCTAGGATATCTGACAATAAGGATTTGTTGGGCCTTCAAAGTTGGCCTAGACAGAGGACTTGGAAGTCTCTCTATCAGAGTCTATAGCTCTACACCTGCAGATATTTTACCATGACTTTTATTTCCAACACTAACTGTGGAAGTTGAAGACATGCATTTTTATATAATTTTTTTCCAGAACGTTAAGAGCTCCTAGCTAAAACACAACAATTTGGTTTTACGTATATATACATATATGCAAATAATTCCTCCATTGCTCATTTTATACATACTTTTCTAAAATAGCCACTTTACCTAAGCATTTGTGGTAGCAGGTGTGCATATACTTCTAGGTTTTCATTTGAAATTCTATATTATGATGTTAAATAAAAACAAAATACTGCCTTTTACATACTACTTCTCAACTTACTTTTTTCATGTTTAGCATGACCATTTCACTATGTAAATATGTATTAATGTGTAGTAAAACAATATATAATAATATGGTATAATATGTAATGTAACAGTATGTTATATATTAATATACACTAAATATACTATATAAGTTACATATATAATTTATTCTTTAGATAGTAATATAGAAATCCAATGCATATGATATTTTGTGAGTACATTTCATTTCATTCTGAAAAGAGCAATAACATAAACCATTTATGGCTTTAGACTAAATTGCTCCTCATTTCATTCAAACAATCCATGTGCTTAATTTCTTTCCTCTAGTTGTTGAATAGATGATTGAATTATCCAATGTGATTCAGAATTAGATTTCAATTTAAATACAAGGCATTTATAACATTTGAAACTAGTTTTTAAATAAGGATACCAATATTTTCATAGTGAAATGGAATCTAAGGGTTGGACCCCACCTGAAAGGTCACCCACAGAGCCACCTTTTCATGAACAAATCTAGACATCATTAGGTCATTAAACCAGTTTTCTTAGGGCCAGTGGGAGGGAAATCAGTATTTCCAGAAGCAGTAAATCCTTTCAGATAATGCTCTATGGTGGAAGAAAGTGTAGTTTGGGGAGTCACTGACACCTAGATTGGACTTTTTTTTTTAATCACTAGATTTAAGCATTAGACCAGTTACTAATATGCCTCTATATCTGTTATACTGTAGTTTCTATTAAAACTATATGCTCAGATTAAAACATCGTGGTTGATATGAAAGTCTTTGGGAATTAAGAAAACCCCTTTATTTCTCTACAAAGCTGGAATTTCAAGTTTATTGCCTCACAGTGAATCAAAATACTAAGGAACTAAGTGTCAAATAGGGGAATATTTATCTAGGTCAGATTGTCCCTCTCCTGAAGAAATGAATGATTTTTATTTCATGGGAAGGGAGATTTAGAGCAATAGAATTTGCAGAACTGAAAAATACTTTAGAATATATATATATATATATATTTTTTTTTTTTTTTTTCAAAAATATCTTCATCAGCTATGCTTGTGGGAGCTGCCTGCTCAAACACATCAAAGGGCATCTTTATCTTGAAGAGCCCCCTGTCTGTTTCTGGTCCTCATCTTTCTTTTGAGGTCCAGACCCATAGTTGATATTGTTAATTACTTATTTTTATCTGGATTCATCAATTTTACCTATTTACTGATTTTCACAGTGTTTCATGAGGTTGATATTCAGACTTGGCAGCACTGAGGTTCTTTCTGAAAGCTCTGGGGAAGAATCTAGTTCCAAGTTTGTTCAAGTTGTTGGCAGAATCAAATTTCTTGTGTGCTGGACTAAGATCCTCATTTCCTTGCTGACCATTACTTGGGGATCACCATTAATCCTAAAGGCCATTCTATGGTTTTTCTGTGACCTCCTGTATAAGAACCACATTGGTGCAGCCAATGCTTCTTGTATTGGTATAAATCTTTCTGACTTTCTTTTTGCTTTCCTCTTCTGCTTCTAGCTTGAGACAGTTGTCAGCTTCAAAGACTTATATGAATAAATTGACCCCACTAAGATCATCCAATATAAGTTCCCCATTCTCAAGGTCCCAAGTCATATCTGTAAAATTCATTTTTGTATTGTGAAAAAACATTGGCAACATTTTTTTGGGGTTTATCTTTTCATTTTACCTTAAAACTCTTTTCTTGCTAAAGATTCCTTGTTAACCTCTTCAAAACTGGTCGTATACAGACTAGACTTTGGGGAAACTGAATTAGAGGGGTAAATAGAGGCCCACACATCAAGGTATTCTTTAGTCACAATAGATATTTAGATATTTCCTTGAGATCTATATGAGACAGAATAGGATATTCAGTAGGGAAACATCATCAAGTGGATATTAATAATCATCCTGATTTGGAGGAGAATGAATAGTAGGGAATGAAGAACACAGTAGGTGGGAAAGTTTTGAAGGGGGACAATGATTCTAAGCAGGAAAGGTATTAGCCTAAATTTAAGTAGTGGTGGTAGAGTTGGTAGCAAATGAAAATTTATAAGGATACTATTGAAATAGAAAAAGCAGTTATAGAAATCATTTATCAAATAGAAAAGCTAATGGAAGTTAAGGGTGACCCATTCCATGTGCCTGAATGAGTATATTTTTGACACTTTCATTTGAATGTGCCCATGAACAGTGAGACTTTAGCTTTTGGAGAATGGAGTTAGTTTTTAGAAACAACTAGCATTTGAGTCTGCATCAGGTACTCCCCTCCATCTCCCTTGTGCTCCAAGGAGAGCCGAAATCCCTTAAATGCTCAAAACTCTTATGTTTCATCTGGCCATGTGTTACCTCCTCTATGTGATACACTACCTTTTTTCCTCTCTGCCCACATGAACCTGGGCAGCTGATACTTTATTTCTGCATTTCAGACTACAGGTTATGAACATTAGAAAGACTCCCCACCAAAAATGCATTTGTTACCTCCACCTACTACGAGTCTTATCAGATTAATTTTTTAAATATTTTAATTTGTTTAATGAAGTACCACTTTTTACATCCTTGTTAATTTTCTGACAGTACATGATTCTCCCCTCAGGTGTGGTCACAGCTCTCCCATTACCACAGCACCCCAAGTCCTTCACCACATCCATTATGCCCTCCCCTCCCGCCATTCTTGCTTCTGCTCCTCTTTCTTCTCCCCCTCCCCTTCTGGATGCCACCAGATCTATCTTCAGCTTTCAAGTGTTGGTTTTAATATTTGTCATCAGACTGTTTTATGGTCAATTTTCTTCTTTTTCATCCCCTAGAGTAAACTCTGTAAGTGAAGAAGCATGAATTAAGTGCTCACTCTATTTGTTACATATTTACTAACACAACATACAGACCTAATAAATATTCAATGAATGAATGAATGGACAAATGAGCAAAGTATTTCAACAGGGTAGGAGAATTTGGGGTAAAAGATAAGAAGTGGCTATGTTTAGATGTGGTATTCTTTTCTAATATGAGGACTCTTTATTTTCATAAATAGTAGATATAATTGAGATAGTTGATAAGTAGGATAACCTGAATTTGCTCCCCTTAAACTCAGATCTAGACAGAAAAGTATTAAAAGCAAGTATTTGTCACTGTATCAATAGTACCATTAAACACAGATGCTCTGGTCCCTCATTTGATGTCTGTCTTGTTTTAAGTCTCCCTCTGTGGCTTTCCAGTGGATAACAATCTTCTCTTAAATGGGGAAATGCAGAGAAATAAAATATAATTGATTATAAAAAAATGAAGAAACTCTATTTTACACCTTATTAGCCACACAAGACTGGAACATTTTTAACTCTCCCCTATTTTCTGGTCATGACCAGGTAAAGTAGATTTATTTTTTAATGCTATCTTTCATAGGGTAGCATTTGGATTAAGGAGAGTGATGACAACCTCTTTGAATGGGATGAAATTTCATTTGTGGGTTTCTGGTTTGTCATGTTAGATTTTTATAGTCAGTTTATTTTTTGTCTTGTTTTGTTTTTTATGTAGAAGAACTGGGGTGTACGCTGGACATGCAGGGGGTGAGTGGATTCACCAGAGACAGAGTGGGGAGCAGAACAGGAGGATTTACTGAAAAGCCCTGCTGAGGGGAGCAGCAGGTGAGACAGGAGAGGTCTGCAGTGTCATATATGGGTTAGCTCCCTGTCTGGGGACTGAACTCAGGCCCTCAGCAGTGATATAGCTGAGACTTAAACCCTCGGTCACCAGGGAGACCCTAAAATCAACTTCTCTGACATTATCATATGTCACACATGATATAATTGAATGTCTTCTGTGAAGACTGAAAATGAGCAGATCTGCAAAAGAAATTTGATTTGTAGTCAAATGGGACAAAGTCTGAGAGGGTCATTTGAAAAAAAATTTGCATTTAGATATACCTGTTTATATTACTGTAAAATCCAACTCAGATATCTCTGTTATGTTTTTCTGATTGAACATTAGTACAAAATTGACATACAAGCTATCATTTCACAAATGACTGATGGGTAGTTGTTTGTGTTCGTGTGCTGGCTGCTTCAGTCACAGTGAGAAGACTTTGTTCAAGGCCTGATATATTGTCTGGCACAGGAAATCTGTCTGCCAGTCAGGTCCACAAACTTCTCAGCTTGGTGTCACTCCATTTTCTGAAGGAGCCAAACCTAGCTGTCAACGATCCATCTATGAAACTGGTAGGACTCAAGCTACACAGCTATTTTTATTAAGATTAGAGTGTCCTGAAATTCTTCATTAAAGTAATGCCCAAACACTCTTCATCCAGCTGGCTTTGAATTTTAGCTGTCTATGTGAGCCTTACTGTTGAATTTCTTTTGTCTTCATATACCTCCTATCCATTGGTTTAGGATGGCCTAATTTTTTTTTTCCCATGCCCAGAAAGAGAAAACCACTTAAACCTCATTTAAAGGAACATTTTAAATTTTGAAAGGACAAATAATCATTTTAATTATCAGTGAACCAAAACTTAAGAATGAGGGACAGTCTTGGAAATGACAAGATTTTAAACTAGCAGCAAGGTAGAGGACAATGTCAATAAATAAATAAGGAGATGGTTTCTTGTTACTTTGTTGTTGGAAACAATAATCACAAAAAGCAACCATTGTCAAGAAGTATTCTAATCTGAAGTCTCTTACTGAATAAAGTGGACACGGTCTTTTCTCACTTATGTGAAATCCTGAAGGTCCTCAGTTTATTCTTTTCCTGTATTTCATATTCATGCTTTAAGAGATGCTAAAATGCTGACCACAAAGAAAAATGACCTACATTGATGAGTGTTCATCAAAGACTCTCTCAGGTATATTTTCTTTTACACAGAATGTGAATTTGAAAGGAATTTTGGAATCTTCAATTTTAAGCATTAAATGACAAGACAATGCTTTAGGAAAATTCCCATGGGATCAGAGCAATCTCCAAGTGGTGTCAGACTACTATATCCTTCTTTATTCTAAGGCCTCTTCAGTTCCTTTACCAGAAGTTTTTCACTGGATCTGGGAACAGAATATTCATCTAGATTTCCAGGCATGAAAGGGGTTATGTTGACATGGAACAACATATTTTTGTCTCCTTGACACTGGACTTCGTTTGTTGAAGTCCAACAAAAAGAAATTAAAAAGATTATACTGTAAAGAGATTATACTGGTCCTCCTTCAAGTTAAATCTTGAACATATGATTTGTTTTGGTTGACAAAATGCAATAATGGGAAATCATGGATGCTCCTTCCAAATAGAAGTTCCATGGTCTTAGGACTCTGGCATTTCCCTTTGCTATCTAACTGAAATGAACATATCTGGAGTAAAACACCATCAGATAAACTATTATATGAATGAAAAATAAACTTACCTTCATTGTACTAAACACTAAGACTGGAGTCAGTTGTTGGTATGGCATTACTTACCTTGAACTGATTGGTATTATCACCTAACACTGGATGTCACTCTCTGATAGGAACTGAAAATTAGAAATTAACCTAGCCATTGAATTAGGTTGGGTTGGTCAGAGATGAGGGTGGAGGGAAGGAGAGCTTCATGAGTACTGGTTTAGAGAGAGAAATTTATTCACTGATATTTGGAACCTAAAGGCAACAGTCACACAGTTAAGAGGACAGAGCTAAATCAAAGGCTCAGAGGCAAAAATCCAGTGATTTATGCATTCATTCATAATTGTATTTATAGTATATTTATTAAGCAGCTACTGTTTTCCAAGTTTGTGATCTAGGTATTGGAATGCAAATAGTAAAGAGTGGAATGTGTTTGTTCAACCTCATAAACCAAATGCCAAGAATAGCCCTGGGTCTATTTTAGTGACTTAGAGAGCTCAATCATTTCTTTTTTTTTTTTTTTTTGATTTTGCATATAAATATTTATTTATTTATTTATTTATTTTTTATAATATATATTTTTATTGTTATTTATGTCTTTTACATTTTGCATTCCCCTTGGGTAGCCCACCACCAATTCACCCGTGATCCATCTCCATGGTCCCTTGTGTTCTTTTCTATTCCATTTTGTGCCCTTTCCCTTCTCTCCCTCCGGCTCCTTCCTCCCCCCCTCCCCCCCCACTGATTGTCTTGAATAAGTAGCACTTGACAAAAGCTGGATCTCCTGGAAACAAACACTAAAATGGAGACTTACATGATTGGTTTTATATTTACTGAGGTATGCTTACAGAGAAAACATTTCTAAGGGAGTGGGAAAAGCAGAGAGGATAGTAGCAGTTGAGCTATGATGTAGCAACAAGAGGGAACAACCTGATGCCATGAAGAACTGCAACATTGATAAGGTGCTTCAGAAGTATCCTGGCTTGAAGCAGAGTCTGGCCTTCTAGGTCTTTCAGTATCTTTTACAAGTCTTTGGGAGTGGGCTGTACCCAAAGAAAGAAGTCGCTCTCTCAAGGCTTGTGTAGTAACCTGGGGGGGACTCCGCTGTGTATAATTAGTAGGCACCAGCCAAGCATCTAGGAAAATTATAAGAAGCCAGCTGGGAGCACTGTAGCAAGCTCTGCAGTCCTGTTGTTGACATAGCAAACTTGTACCTTG
Organism: Scalopus aquaticus; assembly: GCA_004024925.1. NCBI lineage: Eukaryota > Metazoa > Chordata > Mammalia > Eulipotyphla > Talpidae > Scalopus > Scalopus aquaticus. The sequence goes on along the minus strand of PVIJ01005023.1, from coordinate 51,501 downwards.
TGTTGGCGTGTCAGGATGGCTAGAGCAAAGTACTGCTGACTGGGTGGCTTAAACAACAGAAATGTATTTTCTCACAATTCTAAAGACTGGAAGTCCAAAATCAAGGTGTCCAAAGTCAATTTTCACATCTCTCTCCTTGACTTGTAGATACCTCCTTCTCCTTGTGTTTTCACATTGTTCTCCCTCTGTGAACTACTCTTTCCTCACCACCTTTTCTCATGAAATTTCATTCAGGTTGTGTTAGAGTCCACCCTCATGACCTCATTAAACCTTTATCACCTCTTTAACGGTCCAATTTCCAAACAGTCACATTCTCAGGTACTGGGAGTTAGAAATTCAAGTTAAGAATTTCGATGGACATAATTCAGCTCATAAAAAAATCTTATGTGTTGGCAGAGACAGCAGCATATTAAAGATCTGAGGGGGAAATACTCACTAAGGAACACTTCTGAAAGATAATCTAGGGACAGTAGGGAAATAAATGGGAGGGAGAAAAATGATGGAGTCCAGTTGAGAGACCATGGCATCAAAACTGAAAAAAAAAAAAAAATAGTGAAACCTGAACCAGAGTAGTGGCAACAATGATGGAAAATAAAGAACAGCTGCAGAGGATTTCTTGAAGTAAACATTCTGAGGCTCTCTGGGTTTAACATGGAGAGCCAGCTAGAGGTTGAAGTGTGGCAAGAAGGATAAATGTTTCAACAGAAACAGGAAACACAAGAGAAGGAAATATTTGCAAATAAAAAAAAATGTGATTATTTGCAACACATTGGACTTAATTTACCAACAAAATCTCTGGGGGAAAAAAGCTCTACTGCAGATCACAAATGAAGGACTGTAATGTTGAGAGATGCCTGTGTTAGACACTTATTTCTAGGAGTCATTTGTTTATCCACGTATTCTTTAATTTGGATGAGATTCCCAGTAAGCTTGTCAAGTGAGAAAAAAAGTATGAAGGATTGTCCAGTAGGGGATGTCTACATTTAAGGGACAGAGAAAGAAAGGCAAACGAGAAACAATAAAAGAAGGGCCAGAGTGACAAGGGAAGCTGAACAAGAAAATATCCTGAGTCAGTAGAGATTTCCCATTGCTGCACATTGACTTTTCCATAGATGTTAATTAGATAAATGGGCCAGTGAAAAAAGTGACTAAATACATAAATAAAAATATTTTTAGGGGCCTCCTTGATTGGTACAAGGGGTTAAAGTCTCAGCACTGTGAAGCTATCGGCAGCCTCTTCAGCATGAGTTCAATCCCCAGCCAGGGAGCTAACACCACAGACCTCTCGTCTCTCCCTCTGCTCCCCTCAGCAGTGTATTTCAGTGGATCCACCTGTTCTGCTTCCCACTCTGTCTCTGGTGAAATGTCTCACCGCTGCCACCACCCTTGACACCTCTTGCCTAAACCCCAGCTCTTGTATGTATAAATCTTTAAAAAGAGAGAGAGAAAAGATTTTAAAAAATCAAATAATATCTTTAGTCACAGCCTTCTGTTCCCTAACAAATCTGAATTTGTTTACCCCATAAGATAGCGCACTGAAAACAAAAGGAGTTTTCCTAGGTATCAAGTTGTAAAGAATGGAATTCTATTGTCTCTCTTTCCCCAGATAAATAATGAAATGGAAATTCTATCACTCATTTTGCATTCACAAAATATCATAACTTACTGGCAGTTACTGGCATTTCTAACTCCAAGCTACGATTGGTTAGAGGAGTTAGGCTTCTCCTGTAGACTCCCTGAAACAGCTGGAAGTGGATCAACTGGTATTTGGGATGTTAACAAGTGGGTGCCTCGGGGGCCCTTTGTCAGTGTCTTCCAGACTGTTATGCTCTGAGTTTCCTGGGGGCAGGAATGATGCTTTATTTATCTCTTGCTATGAGGACCTGCAGCTGTGCCTGATTAATAACAGAAAAGGAATCTCTGTCCACCTGAACCTTGCTCAGCATAAGATGTACATGTTCCCCAGGATACTGGCTGCACTCATTAGCTCCTAAGTTTTAGCACATTTCAGTCAGCACATTTCAGTCTAGACATGGAACTGCAATGATTTTATGGAATTATATCATGTAAATGATTCCTATACAATTTTAAATAATTGAATAGAAAAAAAATGTTAGAAGACTATGGTGGTCAACTTGATAGTTTTGCCAAAACAGTTGGCTTTCCACCCTGTGAGAAACTCTGAGTTCTCTTTCTAAACCTGGAACACTAGAAATTATAAGAAGCATTATTCCAGAAATACTTGTTGAATTAGTAAATTAGCACAGCTCCTGTGGCTGTAGTTTGACTTCCTTTTCTTCCTTGTTCCTCTCAGGAAATAAACGTTCTCAGTACAGTCTCCACGAAGATGTTCGAAAATCATAACAAGGGTATGTATACAAGTTGCTTACTCTTGATTTCTTCCTGTGTGTGTCTTGAGAAGGAATAGTCTGGGAAGTGATAGTAAATACTGGATCTCCAATTGCCTAATTTTAGATAAAGTATCATAGATTATCTAAATATAATTGTGATATAATAGAGGATAATGACTTTGAGGTAATATTATTGGCATCTCTTTTCCTTGCAATTTTTATAGAATGAATCTGACCAGTCTGGTCAGTTCTCTCATTGTTAAAGTAGATATTTATAGGGTGCTTTTATATATCTAAACTGTTTCTTTTTGACCATAAGAGCTAAAAGTCAATGTTCCTGCTATTCCTAGCAGAGATTGCCATGGCAATTTGTGTGTTCTGATTAAGTCTATAATCATTAGTATAAAAGGTAGGAGAGTCTCATTTTGAGGGGCTTCTCTTAAAATACTAGATCTGGAAATGGGTTGGAATCCTATCTATGCAACTGAGTATCTATAGGAGAATCTGAGTATCTAGATCTGGGAAGTGGGTTGTAATCCTATCTATGCAACTGTTGTAATCCTATCTATGCAACTGAGCTAGTGACTTCTCCTTTAGCTAGTAGCTAGTTCTCACAGTCAACATCTTCGAACCCCCTACCTCTCAATTGTGTGTGCTTGCCTGGACCCTGTTGACCCTGCATTTTACAACTTCTGGCTCACTGGGGACTCACAGGAAGTTGTCATCTCTATTGTGCTGTTTCCATTTTCTCTGTGACTCTTGACTCTGAATAGTATGCATAATGAGGCCATGTATGTTACCTGGTTTTCTTATGTTAGAGTAGGTCTTTTAGAAATAATGAAAAATATATTTTTTTCCTTTAGAGGTATTCACAATCTTTCTCAAGAAGATCATGCTCCTTAGGTCTGGGTTTGTTTATAAATGTTCCAAAGAGATTGTCCTAACAAAAGTCTCAATTATGTTCATTTTGAGACTATGTGAACCCTTGAGTTATAAAACAGCAATATAAGTCGTAGAAAGTTTTGTGGTATAAATACACAGAGAGGAAACGTAACTGCCAAAATTCTATTCCATACCAGTATTGGCTTCTCAATCTAAAAAGGGTTGCAAGTGGGCTTCCCTGGTGGTGCAAGGGGTTGTCTCAGCACTATGAAGCTATCTGCAGCCATTGCAGCATGAGTTCCATCCTAGGCCAGGGAGCTAACCCACATGGCACAGCAGACCTCTCCTGTCTTGCCCACTACTCCCCTCAGCAGTGTGTTTCAGTCAATCAGCCTGTTTTGCTCCCCACTCTGTCTCTGGTCAATCCTCTCACCCCCTACCCCACACACATACATCTGGCCTATACTGTAGCTCTTGTATGCATTAAAAAATAAATCTTAAAAAAATAAAAAGGTTTGCAAGTTTAGGAACTTATATCAGGAAATGGTTCTATGCAAGGTCCAAGTTTATTTCTCTCCAGCAGAAGAGATTTGCCATTGCTGGGGAAAACCTTGGTCCTAGTAGTTTGTGTGATTGAACATCTTAGGGGAAGTGAATTTTTTCCATATCTGCTTAATAAGCCACCAAAGTTGAATACAGTCTATTTCAATGAAACAATCTCTTCTATTTTTTCCCTTCCCTCTTCCTTCTAGGATTCCACCATAAGGTCATTATATCCTCTGGGAAGCCTCTCTTGCCCCACCAAGGCTAGGCCAAGTGCACTCCCAACCCCATGTGCATCGTAGAACTCTGTATGTGCTTCAAAAATAACATTTCCACGATATTTATTAAGTGCTTGCTTTCCCATCTGTCTTCATCTGATATTTGAGATTCTTGAGGGTAGTGACCTGTCTTTCATCACTGTGTTTTATTATCATTTGTAATAATTATTGCTTTAATGTCTAAGACGCAAATTATTCCCCAGACATAAAATTCAATAATCTTTATCAAATGCATATCAAAATATAATTTTCCGAGCCTTTTCATTTTAAAATCAGTTCAGATTTCTCAAATATTTTGTTAAATAAATCTCCAATATGGGAATAGATAAAATAATTTTCATTTTTCTTGTTATTTACAATATTTATTGTGGCTCCTAGTACATCCTCTCATTATTGCTCCTTAGGGAAACTACTGTATAAATTTAGTATGTATTCTTCTGTATCAGTTAAGATTGATTTTGGCTCTGTGTGATATGTCCATAAATAATTATAGGTTCTACTGTCAAAATTACACTGAAAGAAGAAGAGAATAAGTGCTCTACTTTCGTAGAAAATAAATCTGGAAGTAGTTTTTGGAAATTTGGGACATTTCTATCCTTGTCATCTTTAACTCTTCATTCCAGTCAGCAGGATGAAGACAGGGAAGAGAAAATATCCATCATTTCCATTTTAAGAAACCTCTTACTACCACACAACATTATTGCTTACATATCATTGACCAGAACTTGGCCAAGGACTGAAAAAGGCAAAGAGGGAGACAGAGAAACGTGAGTTTAACTACCATGAAAAACAATTATTGTGTTCTTTCTCCTTGTTTCAGTTTTTGTTTTGTTTTGTTTTCCATAGAAGAGCAAAGAAGAGTCCTCTGCAAGGTGACACTATAACTCCTTCACTTACTATACCAATATTTATTTTCAGATTTTATATTGACATATTAATATTTTGTATTAGCTATATTTTTTTATAATATATATTTTTATTGTTATTTATGTCTTTTACATTTTGCATTCCCCTTGGGTAGCCCACCACCAATTCACCCGTGATCCATCTCCATGGTCCCTTGTGTTCTTTTCTATTCCATTTTGTGCCCTTTCCCTTCCCTCCCTCCGGCGATACATATTGGTTCTGATTTTTATGGCATCACATAAACAAATCTGACTGAATAATTTCCACAGCATATATATATCATTACTTGGCTTATCTTTTGTATCTTTTATGTTCAATATCCACTTGCCCTAATGGGGTTAATAGCTACATGTTTTCTTCTTGGAGTCAACAAGTGGTTCCAGTGCAGTAGACAGTGCAGTAGACTTACCACCTCTCCACCCCTACCTAGAAGTCTACAAGTTGTAATTGATCAGGCCGGCTTGATCAATTACAATCAGCATGTTGGCTTTCTCAGTCTTCAGTAGTGGCTGGGAGGATGATCGTGTTGCCATTAAAGCCAATGAATGATGGTGAGTGAGATATTTGCTGAGGTGTCTGGTAATCCTTTCCCTTTGCCAGGTGTCTAGGAGCATGTTGTTGAAGCTTCCTTCTCCATCAGGCTTCTATATAAAGCACATGAAAATGAAACCCCACAGGGAAGACATCAGGGATGAAAAACAAAACAGGTCCTACCAATTTTATTTAAGTCATATCAAGGCTTCCCTGAATTTAATCCTAATTTTTGACTTTTCAGGTTTGTGGGATAATTCATTTCATTTTGATGTAAGTCAATTTGGTTCTGGTATTCTGTCACAGATGATATTTAATTGTAGGGCACCATTTCAAATCTATCATTAGAAAAATATGACGAGAAATTGCTAATACCTTCCCCAGTGTTTCTGAATTGGTAGGAGAATGAGATCTCCTTTAGTAGGAAATCCATGCATGAGAGAAGGAAATTTTTTCCCTTGGTAATCAGATTTCTTTAAATACTATGAAAAGCAGTAAGAGTGTTGGAAATGTTTGTATGACTGGAATGGTTTCATCTTTTACTCCAATGTTTTTGTAATCCAAAGTTCATTTCCAAGGTCAGACACAAGAGCACTACATCATTAGAAACTTGATACGAACTGCTGTCTTTTAAGAGTAAGAAGTGTGCTTTCTTCCCTCAAACCTCTGGTTTCACTTCAACCTCCAACAAATACCCCTTTTTTTGGCACAGGCAGATCAGAACATGGTTTCTATCACACACTGGCAGGTTTTTGTTTATCTTAAATGAGAAAAGGACAAAAGGAAACGCAAAACAGATGAATGGGTAAAAATATGAATAAACAACCCCTGCAGCTGAGTAGCAGATGGCCACAGGGCCTTCATGAGTAAACAAAGGATTTGCAAGATTTCTGGAAGGGAGATACTTGTTAATATTTTCTCAAGAAAAAGTTAGAGTGATAGAATAAAAATGTGATCTCATCACTGGCTGTAGCCTTCTGTAAAATTAATAAAACAGACATTATTTTAAAGATGCAAATAAAGATATTCTGGGAAAGTTATTGCTTTTTTTTTTAACTTATATTGTTATAGCTCTTATAAATCTTTTTGGAGTGCTCTATATTTCTTATAAACAATGGGTGTTAGGGATGCTAAGAAGAAATAAGTTAGTCCTCACTCACCAGAAACTGGGTCTCCCCTCCTCTCCTCACTCTCCCAGAGAATTTCTTAGGTGAATTGAGGAAAATGTCTTGCAAGCACATAAATGACAGTGGCTGTTGGGAGAACCCCCCTGTGAATGTTGGCTCACGTGCAGACAGCAATGTGCAGTGTGAGAAAGGCCAATTCACAGATTTTAGAAGCAGACAGACTAGACTTTGAATCTTAAATGGCTCTACTCTAACTTACTTAGCTTTTTTTTTTTAAATTAAAATAGCAATACTTCTATCTTTATTTACTCAGCCAGAGTTTATTAAAAACAGTTTCTGGTGTTCAGTCATATGGAACAAAATGAAAGGGCAAAGGAAAATGCACATCTTTCTAACAGGAAGGTCTGAAGGCTGTCAACTTTCTCAGACACTCTGGTAAGAATTCCTCAAGGGTTTTTTGGAAAATCTTGTGTAGGTGGAGCTTACACATCCTGGAACCAGACTTGTCTGTGGAATTCCCAGCTCTGGACTTACTGTGTGACCTTGGACAAGTTACTTAACTTCCGTGTGCATCAAGTTCCTCCTTTGAAAAATGAGGACAATAATAGTAACACTTTCACTAGCTTATTATGGGAATTTAATTAATTGGTAATGCATGTGGCTACTTTAGCACAGGGTCTTTGGTAAAACCTAAATATTAGTGAATTATCACAATAAAGTGATATCACATACAAAATAGAGTGAGATTCCTGAGACATAAAAAAATCCAGTAAATATTTTGTTCCCTGTGGAATGAATAAGCAGAGAACATTATCTTGACGAAACGATAAGCTAAGTTTCATAAATAAAAGATAAGATTTTCTTACCTTGAGTAGGATAATTTTAACATAAAATGCAATAATAAAAGGGTTGAAAAATTTAACAGTCTTTTAACCTGGCTTCCATTAAATTAATCAATTAATCATTTTAATAATCATTAATTTTCATATTGAGCTAAGCCTGTGAATTTTCTCACCTCAGTCGCTAGTATTTTCTTTCTAGATTTTACAGCAGTGCTGATTTTGCAACCAGACAACCCAAGTCCCTCTGACACAGCTTTAGAAAAATAGCTGACTGCCAGATGAATGGGACAGTGTGGGCAGTGATTCATAGAACAGTGGTCAACCAACATTCTGCACTTCTAAGAAAGACTCAAGGGAAGCTTGATTTTGAAATCACGATGATAAGCACACACTGGGTGGAGCCACCGGCAGTGACAGGGCTTGGGTACTCTGGGGTACACACAAGCTGGCAGTGGAGCTCTGCCCACCAGAACTCTGCTGCTGATTTTTCAAAGATCTTCATCACTTGATTGAGATAATGTTTTTTTTGTTTGTTTGTTTGTTTTAGCTGCTGTACTTTGATCAACAATGCCAGAGCCAGCCCTGTCTCCAGAATTAAGGGAATCACCTACTTGCAAGGTTCTAGGGAAGAGAGGGTTGTCAAGGCAAGATTTGTGATATTTTCACAGCACTGTGCATGGTGCTTGGTCTTCTGGCCATACCAGTGACCCTTCCGGGCTGCAAGAAGCAGCCCACTGACAGGGAAACTTGAGACACTCAGCTCTTTTGCTCTGGTGACTATTAGATTTGGAGCCACTCATGTTTGTCAGTTTCTGGTCTCACATGTGTTTTAAATTGACAACAAAGACCGAGTGAGTAAGAGTCAGTCCTTGAACTGACCCATGATGGTAGGTGAAGAAAAGCAATGTTTATTTGTGCACAATGACCCTCTGCTCCCAAGATAAATGTCTCCTTCCTGTGTGGTAATGAGGGACAAGTAGGGAGGGATAAATTGGTTTTGGAAAACAAAAGTTGGAAATTAGTGTTATTATCAAAACTTTCTTTACCTTTGGACACAATATGAAGTAAAGATAGCCCACTGTACCTTAGATTTGCAATTTAAAGATACTGGACTGAAAGGTATATTCCTTTCCTTCGGGGTTTGCATTTTCTTCTTCCCTCCTTCCTTCCTTTCCCCCCCCTCCTACCTCCCTCTCTGTCTTCTTCCCTCCTTCCCTTCCTTTCTTCCTATCTGACAGCTCATTTTCATTTATAAACATGAATTGAAGACTGACTTTGTGGTTAGCTCTGTCCTATGTACAAAAGGATGTAAGAATTAATTTTTTTACCACCTCAATCAGTCAATTAATTAATCCAATTTATAAGAAATTTATTAAAATGGACTATTGTTTGGGGGCCAGACTAACTGATATTAAATAACAGTCTCAGTATTTTAGTGTTTTATCATGTTACTCTGTTATCTTCTGCACTATTCTGCCATTAGGGGTCCCCAATTCTTCACATCCCTAGATTTCACCTTCCTCTATGTTCTCAGAGTCTCTGAGTCTTCTTCTGTTAGTGGATGCACGCAGAGGAAGAATTACTTTTTTTGGGGGTGGGGGGTACGTCTTACATTTGTATCAAACCAGAATTCAGTCATAGCATCATATCTAAAAACAAGGGAGGGCAGAAATTATAAACTAAATATATACCTGAAGAAAAGAAGAACCCGAATATTGGCGTAAAATGAAAACTGATAAGCAATTGTGGTCAACGACCACTCTTAACAATTCCCGTTTCCCTGTTGCAGAAGAGTAAAGTTGATATTGTCTGATGCCTTCATAATTAACTTATAGGCCAAATAATCCTACTTATTCCTTACAAAGATTTAAGAAGAGAACCAATTTTTTTGGATGGGGAGTTGCACTCTATCTCAGGTAATAAATTACTAATGTTCCAAGTTATCATGACAATTTTGGTGCTGTTTGGCTGACAAGTGTTCTCTGTTTTTCCTGCAGCTAAGGGTGGCAATGAGCTGTAAATAGATAGCCCATGAGGGTTTCTGAGGGGCAGAAACAAACTTCCCAGGGGCAGCCAGAAACAAACTTGCTGTCATGTTCTGTCCTCCTCCCATTGCCTCTTGCATTTGATGTGGTATAAGGACCAATGGCTGGAAATGTGGTAGTCATTTGGGAACAGTGAAACAGCAGCATGAAAAAAAATTTCAAAACTTTTGTAGGCTTGCCCAAGACCAGTCTAGGCAAGACCGGATGTCACTGTACCATTATTCATAATGTTCTTTCATCCTCAGAAGTGTCCTGAGTTAGATAAGAAATTATATGATCAGTCACAAAAAAAGCTTCAGATGTTGCAACTGGTAAAGAGAAAAGAGTCATAAAATCAACATTGTGGAGAGGTTCAGCCAGTCCTAAGATTTATTTCTGACACTAATTATAAGAAAATAGTATATGTCTTATATTCAAGCTCATGTAGGTCCAATTTTGTGTTACTTTTAGCTAAAAGCTGCCCTTTCTGATAGACTTATCTTCACATCATGGATTCTGGAGTACAACTAGAGTCTGACCATTACTTTCAAGTGAAAGTCTCTTAAAAGCTGGAAAATTTGGACAAGTTTTTCTTTCTTATAATTCTTATATTGGCATGATAATTCCTGAAGTGTTGCACAGAAGGCTTATTCTGTGGTAGTTCCAAAAAAGAACCAGAAGTGAGAGTGTCAAAACTCTCACCAGAAGCTTGTTATGAGATGTTCTACCCAAGCTGGCAACCCCAGGTGGTTTGGAAAGTACAAATGAGAGGCATAAAAAACTTTCCTCAAGTCAACTGATTTTCAACTTTATGGGTTTCAGCTTTTCAAAGTAGATAGTATGCACCTCATAAATCCTTAAAGTTTCAAATTATAACCTATTCATTTGTATAAAATATAGACCAATCATTTAGAAAGCGAGGACTTGAAAATTTTCTGGAGGATAATTTTCCTTGGGGTAAATGTAGAGCACTTTGTTGCCTATTTATAATGAAATGATTTATTGATCTGTATATGATAAAAATAAAGTGATAAATATCTTGGAAAAATTAAATTTTGAGAGGTTAAATATGTCATTAAAATCATTTAAAATTTAAATGAGGACCTCCCTGGTGGCACAGCAGTTAAGTGCTGCGCTGTGCAGCTGTTGGCAGCAGCGATGTGAGCTCTACGCCCTGCCAGGGAGATTCCCACATGGCGCAACAGACCTTTCCTGCCTGGCCCGCTGCTCCCCTCAGCAGTGTATTTCCAACAATCTGCCTGTTCTGCTCCCCACTCTGTCTCTGGTGATCCCTCTCGTCACCTCACGCCTCCGGCCTGTACCGCAGCTTGTGTGCATAAATAAATAAAAATAAAATTTAAGTGATAAATATGTAGAATTAATGCCAGCATGATTTTATATCTGCAGTCTGGTGTAATGTTATATTACAGAGGGTTCCCCTATTCTCTACTCAAGATAATCCAGTTATAACTCTAGTTCATTAAAACCGATTGCTTACTTGGGCCTCCCTGGTGGCGCAGCAGTTCAGTGCTGTGCTGTGGAACTGATGGTAGTGGCGACACGAGATCGACGCCCGTCTAAGAAGATTCCCGCATGGCACGGCAGACAAAAAAAACAAAAAACAAAAAAACTAATTTCTTACTTAATTATCAAATTCCTGTATATATTTGTAATTTGATTAAACTTAACATACATTTATAATATGCTTGATAGCCAGTTTTGGACACATATTCTTCAGTTTTATTTTCCTCACATGTGTCTCAAATTGCTTCTCTCAAAAATCAGCATCATTTAGCCCTCAACACATTTTACAAACACTCAGTTTCCTACCCCAGCATAATTTCTCCTTGTACTCAACGAAACATAAGGTTGGTTGTCTGCTGTGCTAATTAATCTAATCGATGATCTTTTATTATACCCACTTAGGTCACTGTTAAGATTTCCATCTGACTTTCCTCTAACTGATTCTTCACAGATGTGCAGATGACTTTTCTCACATGCCAACCCAATGCCTTTATTGAAACTCACTTGGGACTCTTCATTCTCCTATTAGCAAGGTTGACAATTTCTTCCTGATCTGGCCCACAGTGGCTTTTCTGGACTCATACACCCCCATCCAATACCTTGTCCTTGCCCCAGTCATGAGGAATTTCTTTTAGTCCCTGATTTGGAGGCTGTTCCTCTCCCTGTGCTCTCTGGGTCCTTGTGCTTGGTATCCTTGCTACATGGAACTATATTCTCACCTGTTCACATCCACAATCACAGTTTCTATTGAATGTAACTACAGATCTTCTGGATCTCAAATTTAGTATCACTTTCTCTGGAGAAACATCTCTAACCTGGAAGTTCTTTCCTTATGACCCTTAAAGGCACCTGCAGACCTTCCTCCCATTAGTGTGTAGCCCACTATGTGGTGATTGCCCACTCATTTGTTTAGGCCCTTGCCTAAGCCATAAGGCCTATTAAGATACGTAGTATGCAGGATAATATCCCCAAGGATGCCCACATCCTAATCCTGGAGACTGTTTATAATGTCACATGATAAAGGGAAATTAGGTTGCAGAGAGCTTTAAGACAGATAATCAGTTAATTTTAGGATTGAGAGGAACATTAAAAGTAAAAGTGCGGGATAGAAGGGGAAAGTCAAAGAGATGAGGCTGTGGAAGTTTGAGCAGAAAGTTATGACACTGCTGCATTGAAGATGGAAGAAGGGAGCCATGAGCTGAGGAATTCAGGGCAGTTTCTAGAAGTCAGAAAGCACAGGTGAGTGGGTTCTCCCCTAGGGCCACCAGAAAGGAATGCAGCCTTGTTGGCTCCTTGTTTTAGCCTAGAGAATCCCATTTTGGACTTCCAATCCATAGAACTGAAAGATAATTTGTGTTGTTTTAAGGCACTAAATATGTGGTAATTTGTTACAGCAGCAATATTACTCATAGTTATAGCCCAAGGCCTATAATAGTCCCTAGAACATAGTAAACAGCTTGATAAGTTACTTGTTGAATAGGAGAATAGTATGTCAGGTCCAGGAGTGATGCCCTTACTCTCTGCAAAGTAAATGTTAATACTTGTGATGCTCAAAGCCTTCCTCCAATAAACCTGCCCATGAAACATGATAGCAATTGTTTATTTCCTTTTCTTTGTTAAGGAGGAAGAATATTATTTTCTGCTTGGAAAGTTAACTTACATGCAGTTAGTGAGAGGGAAGAAGGGTGAGGACCTGGGCCAGGAGAGAATGTTAAAGCACTCTAAAGATTATAGAGAACTGAGAGGCATAAATGCACTGTAATATGGTAAGTACTTTGAGAGATGTGATTGAAGGTTGTGTATTATATTTACTTATAATTTATTTATGTTCTTTGTAAGATAAAATTCTAAAAATGCAATTATTTTAAAGTGATTTGTGAATATGAAACTCTGTTTAGAAAACTTTCCACAAAGGCTGGGTTGTTTGGACAGTCTATATTTATTAGGGTTATGCTTCTACTGACATAATAGCATAATGGTATGGAATCACAGTTAAGTCCATTTTGGGTAAATGAAATTTAAGCAAACGCTCCATAAATCTCTATCAACTAAAAAATATTTATTTTCTAACTAATTGATCTACTGGGAAGCAAATGAATTATTGGTTTATCACATTCAACATAATGTACAATAATATGGGATTTATCTGGGCAATTTTGGAATCTTTCATAGGCAGAAGATAAAGACAGGAACCATAGGATATCAAAAAAGCTTTGAAAAAGTTTGCTTCCATTGTACTTATAATTACTTTACAATATGGTTAGTTGCTTTTCTCTTTTGCAAAATTTAACTGAGAAGCAGCTTTATTTATAGAACATAGTTATTAATGAAATATCGTATATATTAAATTTATAATCAGTTTTCTTAAAAGTTGAGCTGTAAAGAAGCTAATATGGGGCACTCTTTTAGAAGAAAAAGTCCTTGTATTTTAGAAAGTAAGTTTTGTGAGGAAAATAAAGTTGCCATAGAAACTAAAAGGATACAGGGGCCTCCCTGGTGGCGCAGCGGTTGAGTGCCGTTCTGTGGAGCTGTTGGCAGCGCGCGATGCAAGTTCAACACCCGGCTGGGGAGAATACCACATGGTATGGCAGACCTCTCCTGCCTCGCCCGCTGCTCCCCTCAGCAGTGTATTTCTGATCTACCTGCCTGTTCTGCTCCCCACTCTGTCTCTGGTGAACCCTCTGGCCGCCCCACGCCTCTGGCTTGTACCCCAGCTTGTATGTATAAATAAATAAATCTTAAAAAAAAAAGAAACTAAGAGGATACAGTACAATTTCATTCCAAAACTTCTAGGTTATAGAGAAAAAATAACTAATAACTTTGAATTCTAAGTTCAGAGAAAATTTTGACATTCATTTTCTGTATATTTTCTAAATAGAACAAAATCACTATAATAATGTAGATGTCAGGGGCCTCTGTGGTAGCGCAGCGGTTAAGTGCTGCGCTGTGGAGCTGTCAGCAGTGGCGACTCGAGTTTGACCCCAGGCCAGGGAGATTCCGATATGGCACAGCAGACCTCTCCTGCCTCGCCCACTGCTCCCCTCAGCAGTGTATTTCTGTCGATTTGCCTGTGCTGCTTCCCACTCTGTCTCTGTTGAACCCTCTCGCTGCCTATGCCTCTGGCCTGTACCCCAGCTTGTATACATAAATAAATAAAATATTTAAAAAATATAATGCAAATGTCAAAGGTTGATTATAAAATGTAAAATTGACTGTCATCATTGTAACAGGCTGGCGGAACAATTAATTATTTTTCATCTGGAAAAGCCAACAGATTCCAGGAGCAAAGTTGTGAAGAGTCTACAGTGCTTTACACCAATGACATGCAGTGATGTGAATATTTAAAAGAGAATTCTTAAAGTTTCTAGGCCAAGAAATGTTGGGCTGGGTTAAACAAATAATGCCCCCAAACACCAAGTTTATAATACAGTTTTTGAAGTACAAAGAGCTTATACTGGTAGCCAAATCCACATTTTTCTCTCTTTCCATGAACTTACTCCTTTTGCAAAAGGAGTAAGTTAGGAATGACATAGTCTGTATTGCTTAACTTGTAAATGCCTGTCTTCAAAACTGTTCTAACTTATGAAGATAAAACACACACTTGTTAAAAAATAAATTATAACAGCAAATGAAGGCTTACAATGAGAAGATATTTTTGGTTATAGTATGTTGTACTGAATAGCACCTCTAGACTGTACTGTCCAAGAGGGAATGGGATTATTATCTTCAGTCAGCAACTGTGATAGCAGGCCAGCATAAAGCTTGACATAAGCTCTCAGTAAATAATTATTGACTCAAAACACTGGAGGAAACTTAAGCAGTCTGTTATAAGCTCAAGTCTACAAACGAGACATTAAATGGGTGACACATCTAAGAACATGAGAGGAGTTGTAGAAGTAACATCACAGAATCCAGACAGCACTACAGACTGCCTGATAATATTTTAGACATTATCAGAAGGACAAGACTTTTTCTAAAGGAGAAGAAACATCTTATCGGATGAGAATGGCATCATGCAAATAGCAACAGTTTTTTCCCATCTGTCTTGACTCCTCAGTAGATAAATTTTAATGTGCCTAACTGATAGAGAATATTTGACTTACTTGATGTGCACAAGTTCTTCACATTGCTTGGATATCATTGAATGACCTCTTTTGCATGTTTCTTGCGCAGATTGTAAATGATAACCACATGAGAACTTGTGAAGAGGTAAGACAAGAACTAAGATAATCACTTCAGAGTAACATGAAGGAAGCCCAGTTGTACTGAATGTACCAACTTTCTCTAACGCTGTCGGAAATACCAGTCACTTGCTTCATTTCTTGTCTGTCTTCTGCATCTTTTGTTTAGCATTAACCACTCATAGACTCCTTCCCAGTCTGTTTTCAATGGCTATCAAGTGACCATCCTTTCTGCTTTTGATTTGTACCTATTTTTATTTTAGCATCTATCACACTGTATACTAATAACAATTCTTATTTACATCTCTCACTTTATTCTTTGAGGGTAAAAGCTCTATCCTTTTCTTATTTATATATTTCATTTCTTTTATGAAAATTCCCTGAAATCTAGTGGTTTAAAATATCTTTACTGTATAAATACAATACAAGTATCATTGGGGAGATTATGTTGCCATGAGGGTGCCTGATACATCAAATGGTTTTATCAGCTATTGTGGTAGTACCTATATTCCAAACGTTATGATCAATTCAATTCTGTAAGTTGCAGAAGATTCTCAAAGGATGGGAGAGTTTTGCAAAAACATGCAAGTGTTCTTAAAAATAATGGAATCAACTTAGAATAAAATGAAGTTTCTTCATTTTATTCTGGATGATTCTTAGGGAGGATCTATATCAAATTGCCTCTTTGTACACAATTAGCTTGATAGTGCATTACAATAAGTGTCAAGGGGACAATGAGTAAAGGAATTTATTTTGTCACTGAGAAAGTTCCTGGAAATTCTGGCAAGAAATACATTTACAAAATGAAATGTGCATTTTTGGTTGTGTGGCCAAGCAAATGGCTATGTAATCTGGAAATGAAGATTATGCCTAATGCATCTCCTTGAATTTTTAGACACAGATCAAAAAAAGGTTTCAACTGTTTCTAAAGAATACACCTTCTGTGATAATGAAATGATTGCAATTGTTTCAACTATCTCGTTATTTTCTAAGGTTAAAAAAAAATCTGTCTTTGCTTTTTCATTTATAACACAATTTGAGAAACCATAAACTTGTGAAGGTTTCAATGTGACCTTTAAAATTTCATCTTAAAAGAACTAGGATCTTACCAAGAAATTTATAACATATAACACACACCAGACTTCTCTTTGGATATGTTACTACCTCTTTACTTGGCCATGAAATCCAAGTGATGTTTTCTCCCTGCATCAATTCCCAAATGACACCAATGCTATTAAAACTTTTCTTGTTCTTTATGTGTAATCAGTTGTTAATTTTTCTTTACTTATCTTTCATTCATCTACTTATTTTATATACGTTCTTTCATACTGTACTATTTAATTTTGTCAAGGGCATATTACTTGTAGGCAGAGATTCTTTACATATAAAGATCTTGCAAAAATCTCTTTTAAAAAGTATTTCGATTAGTAAAAAATATAGTGGAATGAGTAATAGATAACTTAAAAAACTCAAAGTAAGCATATTAAGCTTTTTTTTTTTTCAGGAGACACAAGATCCATAAATTAAAATTTATATTTAAAAATTTATTTGTCCAAAGACCATATATCAAGTAGCAAATCAGAATGAGTAGCATATAGGTTATATATACATATAAATAGTTATATATTATCTATATCATGTATGCATGTGTGCATTTCCTGCCTTTGAACTAAAACAGAAACATCAGCTATTCTTGGAGCTCAAGTCTGTCAGCCTCCATACAGGAACTGTGTCATCAGTTTTCCTGGTTCTCATACCACTGGACTCAGACTGGAACTACAACATCAGCATTTCTGGGTTTCTATTTGCTGACTCACACTGCAGATTTTGGACTTGTCAACATTCATAACAACACTCGCCAATTTCTTATAATAAATCTTTAAATAAGATGTTATAGTTCCTGAGAACCAAGAGAAGCATAATTCTTATCTGAAAGACAGTAGGTTTAAAGTTCAGGAGGAGCCAATGTTTCAGTTCAAGTCCAGAAGAAGAAAAACACCATGTGCCAGACTGAAGGTGGTCAGGCAGGAAGAATTCTCTCCTACTTAGAGGGAGGCCAGTCTTTTTGTTCTACTCAGACCTTACCTGGATGCATGAGACCCGCCCACAATAGGGAAGACAATCTACTTTATTTCACGTACTGATTTCAATGTTAGCGTCATTTGAAAACATCCGTATAGAAACACTAAGAGTAATATTTAACCAAATAACTGAACACCCCATGCCTAATCAAGTTAACACATAAAAGGAAACATCACAATCATCATTACTTAATCATCTGTAGATGATGTAATTTATTAAATTTCTATGGAAATATAAGGAAATCATAGATCCTTGAGAAGATCATAATGTAAAACAGCATCAACAATGAAATAATCTTATCATTTGGAAAAAGAAATTGAAAATAAATATTTATGTGACACATAAGAGGATGTATGTGTGAACTAAATTCAAAGATAAACTTGGTTTTAAGTATTGAAGGAAGTGATTGGTAGGCAAGATGGCATGCTAAGAGGATCCTGTAGCCATCTCTTCCTCCTTGGGCACAGTGGACTGGCATCTGCAAGGGACCAGTCACAGTTGGAACAGAGCTGAGAACTTGATGATCTGATTCTTTACAAAAAAGAGAGACAGAGACCATCAGAAAGGGTAGGTAAGCTTGAGACATAGCCCTGCCAGGAACATTATCAGGGTACTGGAACAGTGCCTGCCCCTCCCCTGCCTGGCCTCCTGGGCTTCCCATATGCCCATGCACATTGTAGCTGGGTGAGCAGATATCTCTACAAGAAGACATCACCTGTGTAACTGATGAGTAATAGAAGCAAGTGGCAACTGGATTTGTTTGCAGCTGGCTTTGGTGCTCCTAAGAAGAAACTTCCCCTCTCCCTTCTGGGTGTAGAAGGCCTCTCAATAGCCTAACAATCATGCAATCTGCAATTCTTTGTGATATCTGCCAGTGGCCTGAACCCACTTCCCCCAAGCCATTCTACTCATAGCTGTGCCTCAGGGTGAATGCTTTGCCCACAAAATTTTTTAAGAGCAAAACTAGGCTGCAGCTAAAGTGTTAACTAAATTGCGGGCTTTCTGAAACAAACAAACAAACAAACACCAGTGATGGAGCCTGAGTTAACCAGTGATTGCATATCCTCTCTCCCTTCTCAGCAAAATCAGCTGTAGCACCCATGGAACTTATGTCCTTGGGACAATACAGCAGCAACTCCCTCATTCCCAGCATCTTCATTTCCCACATTGTAGGTTGGGTTTTTGGACCACAACCTCATGCTGACTCTTGAGCTTCGTTCATCCTGATTGGTGACAAACATTCAACCAACACAACAGCAAAAGTTCAGTAACATCTTAGGGCAATACCCTCTGTCCTTCAAATTAAATACAAGACCATCAAAACAGGACAAGGAAGGAAATATCTCTGGCTTAAAATCCATAGAAATAAGCACAGAATACCAAAAAGAATGGGGAGGCAGAGGTATTCAACCCAATCAATGGATGAAGACAGTTCTTGGACAAAAACAAACAAACAAACAAACAAACAAAAAGCAAACTAAAACAACGAAACTAAACAAACTGTCAGAGCAACAATCTTAATAAGCTTACTAAAATTAGGAGCACAATGGTTGTACAAAATGACAAATACAAATACAAAAAGGACAGAAACTATGAAAAAGTTCCAAACAGAAAATCAGTTACAGAAGACAAATAGTAAAATCACAATAGTTATATATCAATAATTTCCCTAAATATCAATGATCTGAACTCACAAATCAAAAAACACAGAGCACTTAGATGGAACAGAAAACAAAATACACCTCTCTCTGAGACACCCAAGTACACTCCAAAGATATAAATAGGCTCAAAGTAAAAGATTTGGAAACAATCCTACAAATGAGTGGTCACCTGAAAAGGGCAAGAACAGCCTTAATTATATCATATAAGATACACAAAACAGGTAACAAAACAGATATAGATGTTATATAATGGATAAAGTAGCAGCAAGCAAAACAGAACACTATATACATATGTGCACAAATAAAGGAGGATCAAATATTTAAAACAACTATTAATAGAGTTAAAAGGAAACATCAGTAGCAACATAATAGTAGTTGGGGACTTCAAAATGCATTTGTATAAATGAACAGATCAACCACAGAGAAAATCAACAAAGAAATATCTGTCTTAAACAAGGAATTAGACCGCATGAACTTAATGTTTATAGGGCATTGCACCTCCCAAAAAAGCTAAGTGCACATTTTTTAGAATTAATAGCATTCTCAAGGATAGACCACAAAGGGAAGTGGAAAAACTTTCAAATATGTGGAGAATAAATAGTATGGTACTTAATAATTACTGGGTTAACAAAGAAATCAAAGGAGAAATTTAAAAATACCTGGAGAAAAATTAAAGCAACAACACAATTTTTAGAACATATGGATGTAGCAAAGTGGCACTAGAATAAAGTTTATAGCAATGCAGGAAACAGGAAAGATTTCAACTAATTAATCTAACCTTATACCTTAGGAAAGTAGAAAAGAAAGAATTAATGAAACCAAAGACAATAGAAGGCAGGAAAGAATAAACATTATAGTAGCTTTAAATAAAATAGAAATTAAAATGGCAATACAAAA
This sequence comes from Scalopus aquaticus, assembly GCA_004024925.1. Lineage (NCBI taxonomy): Eukaryota > Metazoa > Chordata > Mammalia > Eulipotyphla > Talpidae > Scalopus > Scalopus aquaticus. The sequence goes on along the minus strand of PVIJ01005023.1, from coordinate 31,672 downwards.
GATCAATGACACAAATAGCTAGTTTTTTGACATGATAAAATAGACAACACCAAGCTAGGCTCAGTAAGAAAAAGAAAAGAGAAAAACTGACAAAATCAGAAATGAAAGAGAATTTATATCAGATATGGAAGATCACAGAGACTACTATGAATATATTTATGCCAAAAATTGAGTAACTGAGAACAATAGTAAAATTCTTAGATTAACAAACATCCAAAACTAAATCAGGAAGAATAATTGAACACACCAATTACAAGCAAGAAAATTGAAACAGTGATCAAAACTCTCACAAAAACAAAAGCAGAGATTTCACAAGTAGTTTCTACCAAACCTTCAAAGATAAGTTAATATCTGTCTGTATCAAATGCTTCCCAAAATATTGAAGTAGAAAGGATGCTCCCAAATACATTGTTCTCATACAAAAACACACAAGTTCCTAACAAAAACTAAGAAAATTGCATACCAACATTCCTGATGAACATAGCCTCAAAAATTCTCAACAAGAACTTAGCAAACTGAATTTAGCACACACTAAAATGATCATTTATTATGATCAAGTGGAATTTATTCCAGGGATGTAAGGATGGTTCAACATAAGCAAATCAGTCAGTGTAATTCACAACATCAACAAAAGGAATTGTAAAAATCATATGGCAATATTGATAGATGAGGTGAACATATTTGACAAGATTTAGCACTCTTTTATAGTAAAAGTTCTCTATGAATTGGGAATAAAAGTAATATAATCCCACATAATACAACAAAAACTATAAGACATTGTTAAAAGAAATAGGAGCAGACACAAAAAATCGAAAACCATTCAATGCTCATGGATTGGAAGAATTGACATTGTTAAAATGACAATTTTACCCAAAGCAATATATAGATTCAATCAATCCATATCAAAGGCCGTATAAGAAAAACCCACAGAAGCATCATAATTGTCAAAAATTGAAAGATTTTCCTTTAAGATCAAGTCCAAGACAAAGATGTTCACTTTCACCACTATTATTCAACATAGTTTTGGAAGTCCTAAAAGTCATCAAGTATGAAAAAGAAATAAAAGTAATACGAATTGAAAAAGAAAAAAGTACAACCATCACTATTTACAGGTGACATGATAACATACACATAGAAACCCCTAAAGACTCTACTGATATTATTTGATTTTTTTTAAAGATTTATTTATTTATACATACAAGCTGGGGTACAGGCCAGAGGTGTGGGGTGGCGAGAGGGTTCACCAGAGACAGAACGGGGATCAGAACAGGCAGATCAGAAATACACTGCTGAGGGGAGCAGCGGACAAGGCAGGGGAGGCCTGCCACACCACGTGGGATTCTCCCCGGCCGGGCGCGTCGAACTCGCATGGCCGCTGCCGACAGCTCCACAGCGCAGCGCTTAACCGCTGCGCCGCCAGGGAGGCCCCTACTAATAGTTTTGAAACAAAATATGAGTACAGTAAAGTGTCAGGCATCAAAATTAATATGAAAATATTTATTGATTTCCTATATGCAAACAGTGAACTTAAAGAGAAAGAAACCAAGAAAACAATCCCATTTATGATTGTATCAAAAAGAATTAAGTACCCAGGAATAAAATTAGCAAAGGAGGTGAATGACCGGTACAACAAAATCTACAACACATTGTTAAAAGAAATGGAAGCAGACACACACAAAAAATGTACATATTCTTTGCTCATGGATTGGAAGATTTAACATTATTAAAATGGCCATTTTACTTAAAGCAATATACAGATTCAATGCAAACCCTATCAAATATTCAAAGACATTATTCAGAGGAAGAGAACAAATATGAAAATTCATATGGAAGCACAGATGATAAATAAAAGCAATACTGATTAAAAAAAAAGAAGAAACATATCCCCTCCCGGACTTCATTCTATAGTACAAGCTATTGTAATCTAAACAGTGTGATATTGGAATACAATAGAAATGAGAGTCCAGAAACAAACCTTCAAATATATGGACAGTTAATTTAGAGCAATGGAATCAAGACTATACAGTGGAGAAAGGAAAATCTCTTCAACAAATGGTGTTGGGGAAACTAGATAGTCATATGCAAGAGGATGAAACTAAATCATTATCTCATACCAAATACACAAAAAATAATTAAAACTCAGATACCCTAAAATCCATAGAAGAAAACAGGCAAAACACTCCACAATATTAACTTTGTAGATATCATTGGTGAATCAACACCAATGTCAAGGGCAACAAATGCAAAAATATGCAAATGGAACTACATTAAATTAAAGTAGTACTGCAGAGCAAAGGAAACTATCATTAAGATTCTCCTTTTCCAAACAGGACAATATTTTGACATCATACATCTTTTTTTTAAAGACTTATTTTTATTTATTTATGCATACAAGAATTGGGGTGTAGCCCAGAAGTGCAGGGTGTGAGAAGATTCACCAGAGACAGAGTGGGGAGCAGAACAGGTGGATCTACTGGAGTACACTGCTGAGAGGAGCAATGGTGAGACAAGAGAGGTCTGCTGTGCCATGTGTGTTAGCTCCCTGGCTGGGGACCAAACTCACGCTGCAGGGGCTGATGATAGCTTGATAGTACTACCTTTAACTTCTGCACCACTAAGGAGGCCCTTGATATCATACATCTAACAAGGGGCTAATATACAAGATCTTCAAAGAACTTATAACATTCTATAACAAGAAAATAATCAGAAAAAAATAATCAAAAATTGAGAATTAAATCTAGATACTTTTCCAAGAAGACATAGAGATGGCCAACAGACATGAAAATTTTTTATCATCATTAATCATCAGGGAAATGCAAATCAAACCACAGTGAAATACTACCTCACACCTGTGAGAATAGCCCATATCAGAGAAACCAGAAGGAGTTGCTGGCAAGGGGGTGGTGAGAAAGGGAGGCAGATGGAACATGATCACGGGTGGTGTGGTGGAGGTAATAAAAATAATGCTATTTAAAGTCTAAATAAATAAACAAAAAAATATTTTTATTTATTTGTTATATATATATATTTTAATTGTTATTTATATCTTTTAAATTTTGTATTCCCCTTGAGTAACCCACCATCAATTCACCCGTGACCCATCTCCGTGGTCCCTTTTGTCCTTTTCTACTCCATTTTGTGCCCTTATCCTTCCCCCCCTCCACCGAGTGTCTCTCTCCTATTTGGTTTCCCTATAGTCCTGTTACAAATAAATCTTAAATGTGCCACAAATAGAAGTAGGACTCATGTGGTTGACCTGAAGTTATGAAATCAAGATCTGGAACAATTAAAAAAATAAAGAAGTAAAAAATAAAACAAAATCAAAGTTTAGCATGCCTGGGGAGAAAACAAAAGAAAAAAGAGTCCTCCTGGGCTATTGGTAGGGAACTTAGAAATTTAATGAAGGCATAGAAATCAGGTCGACTTCTTTATATAAGGCAGTGCCAACACAAAGGGTGAAAGATGAATGGATTTCCTTCCCTGGAAATCTTTTCAAAACAGGATGCTAATTTCCTTCCCTATGATAATTTCACTCGGTTTACTCAATCTTAACTAGATAAATCAGATCTACATTTGCCTTAGCAACCTGGAAAATTGAAAATAGAACATAGTTTTACAGCCTACCTTTTTTACTAGACTGAAGCCATTATACAATTCTATTTTCACAATGAAAACCAGGGGTTTGCATCTAATCCTTCCTAGAAACACAGAGTTACATTCACACATGGCTAACTATGTTCCTCCCGGGAAGAGAAGGGGGTACACATCTGGTAAGTACTCCAGCTCTGGTGCAGCTGAGGGTAACCCTTTAATGACATCCTTTAAATTGAGCAGGAATTGAAATCCTGCCCCCAAAAAGCTGCTTCTGGAGGCAATGGAGTTTATGCCCATAAAACCCACATAATTATGGCAAACAAAAAGTAGTTCTTAATGAGCACCTATAGGAACACTCATCATGGTGATCAGATGAAGGAAATTCCAAGATTCTACTTTCCTTGGGCTCCATAAATTAATGGGAAGGCTGCCAAAAACCCCTAGCTGGCAAAATGTAAAATGGCTGTAAATTTCTCCAGACCCATGTTTTCAAAGCAGGCAATTTTTTTTTTTACACTTATAGGCCTCTAGGGTGTTTTAGTTGGGTATAATTCTGACAACTTATAATGGAAGTATTTCATTCTGGATAAAGAAAATGAATTTAATTGGGGAGAAAACATTATACAGGTGGCTTCCCTGCATAGGTCCCCAGAGATGCCAACAAGTGGATTTAATACTCACCATCTCAATGGTGCTTTCACAAAGCAATAAGGTAAAAATGATTCAGACTCTGAAGCAGGCCATAAGTTAATCTTTTTTCCATATGAATTAGTAGTGAGGCGAACAATAGATGACAAATGTTTTGGGAAAAACCTGTGAGAGAAAGAGAAAGGAGAAAGTCTGGTAGAGATCATTGGTGGGATCAGATTTTAGAAGCTCATTCAGGGTTAATCAGAAGACGTTAAAAAAAAAGGGGATCCAAGATGATGGCGTAAGAGGCTCCTGAACTTTCCCTATTCCAAGGGGTGTGCAAAATATACAGCTACACAAAAATCAGTTCCCTCTGAGAGAAATTCAGAAACTATCTGATGATTTCTATACATTAGAAAAATGATAAAACATGACTAGCAAGGCTGAAACACACTCTTGTCATAATTTCTGCTCTTGTGCAACACCAGAAAATGAGGAGTGAATCACTAACTCCCAACATCTCCTTAGGAGCAAAGTATTTGGGATGCACATTCTAGCCTAATAAAATGTAAACCTCTTAACCAAGGAATCGACCCCCCAAAACATCTGGTTCTGAAGGTCAATGTAGTTTACGCACGTGAGAATTTATGAGATTATGAGACATTATAATCTCTCATGTGAGAGATTATAACAAACAAAGAAGTAGTTCTTGGGCCTCCCTGGTAGTGCAAGAAGTCTCAGTACTATGAAGTTATAGGCAGCTACTGCAGCACGAGTTCAATCCCCCACCAGGGAGCTGACCCACATGGCACAGCAGAACTCTCCTGTCTCACCCACTGCTCCCCTCAGCAATGTATGTCAGTGGATCCACATGTTCTATTCCCCACTCTGTCTCTGGTGAATCCTCTCACCACCATTACCACCCCCCATGCACCTCTGGCCTACACCCCAGCTCTTGTAGGCATAAATAAATAGATCTTTTTTTAGAAAAAGGTAATTCTTGATGGACATCCATGTGAGCACTAAATGGTTATGCCTGGAGAGCTCTGCACAAAGAAAGCAGCTGAAATTGCCCATCATCCAGTCTTTCCCAGTTTTAACCAAATACTTTGCAAGTTACTGCATGAGAGTCTGGTTTCTAATTCACACTTATGTAGGGACGGATCACAATCCTCTTTAGAGCCCAGGAGACCTGGTGACCACTTCTCCCGACTTTTCCCTCTGTCTCACCTACAATGAGAAAACCAGGTTGCTGGTACCTTACTCCAAAGAGCATGTGTGCACACTGACACCCCAGCTTTTGAAGTTGCCACCCGAGGGATGTGTCCCCAAATCATCTGGCTCTGGGTAGCTACTAGGCTTTCATTCTTGTGCAAGCAGTTCTACTTAGAAAGATATCATCTCAGGATAAATTTAGACAAAACCTTACATCTGAAAAATAAAAATTGTGTTTGTCACCTGAAAATGATATTAAGCTTTTCAGAAAACTACTATTGTTGCTCATTATTTTTGTTTATTTAAGTATTATGAACACTGAAACTTTATGTTTATAGTTGAATTTAAATGTCACTGTTAAGTTTCATGAAAATTAAAGTGAAAAAAATAAGTTCAAGGATATTGTTTATAACAGCAAAAACTACAACCACCCTGAATATCCACAAAAAGGAGATTGATCAAATTTTCATGCCTCCAAATTATAGAATACCAAATAATTGTGAAAAGTTATGTGGTGGGACAAAATTTATTGACAAGCTATCTGGATACATTATTGAGTGGATGTGTCCTAAAAATAAATACAGAGCATGACGCAAAACAGTTGAACTTAGAGTAACATGTATGTGTGGCTGTGTGTTTGTACAAAGGCTGGGCCTGTGGGTAGAGGTAGAGAAGGCTTGGTGAGAAAGGAGAGGAGTGACATATTCCATTTCGGAATGTTCTAGAACATTTCCTTCTCCCAGGGCAACAGAACTCTAAGATACAGAACAGCAAGGCTTGTTTCAATTCATTTTGTTTCCTTGACTTTGGAATTGACTGGGTGTTCTGTGCTCCCCTTTTGAGATGTGTTATGAAATAGCACATTCTGGACCTTCCCCTTTATCAGTAAAAGGATAAAAATAAACCTGTCTTCATAAGAAGTATTTTCTCAAAGTAAAGTGAAAAATTTCCCTTCACTGAAGTATGTATCCTTATCAACACAATTATATTTCTTTACTCAAAGTGAGTGACTAGTTAAAAAAGTTGCTTTCAAATTTTGTTTTATTTTGAATTTTTATTGAGGAAACACTGTCTTGCGATACTGTGTATGTTTGAGTAGTACAGGCTCATACATCTTTAAATTCACACCATCCCTACCAACAAAGTCCTAATAACCCTTCACCACAACCCAATGGTCCCCGCCACCATTTGCCCCCACTCCCGTCATCCTGGAAACATCGGTTTTGCCAGAATCCAAGGATTTGTTTTGCATTGGTTTTGCCTATTCTTTTGTTTTGCTTCTTTATATTCCACATATGAGTGAACTCATTTGACATGAAGATATTCATCATGTAAAAGTACAAAAGTTACTTTCAAATTTTGAATATCTCCACATTTACCTATTAACAGGCAATTCTTCGTGCGTCTTTTGTGGTTTTGCATGCCTTGTAAGCAGAGACAAAAACTATATTTCTTCTAGACTATCTTTTAAATTGTTTGTCTAGTGTACAGTCTCGTAATATAGAGATCATGTTTGGCTCCAGGCAAAGGGCAGCTTTCTTTACCATTCACTTTAAGAAGATGATGTCCCTTCAGGACAAAGTTCAGGCTGGCTTGCTGCTCATTATAAAGGATTTGCGTTTCCCAACATAAATGTCCCAAAACAGATGAATGGATCAAAATGTTTTGGTGTATATACACAATGGAATACAACTCTGTTATCAAAAAAGATAAGCTCATGCCATTTATGGCGACATGGATGGAGCTGGAAGGGATTATGCTAAGTGAAATAAGTCAGAAGTAAAAAGATAAATATTGGGTGGTTTCACTTATACATGGAATACAGAGAAACTAAACAAGTGGCCAGACTGTTTGCTGACAGTAGATCTAAGGCAGACAGCAGGGGAGGGGGAAGAAGAAGGATCAAAATAGGTGAGGGAAGGGCACAAGGGGCTATGGTGATGGATCATCAGTGCTATCATGGTGGGAGACATATGAGGAGCACACCTGAGGAGAATACTGTACAAGTATGTACAAAAATACTGTACAAATACTGTATAAATACTGTACAAAAATGAACAGCAATATAAGAAAATAAATTAATTAACTCAACACAAATATGAATTTCCTAAGCTTGGGGTTACTTTCCCAAAATGTGTCTTACTGTATTTTCAGGGTGAGGAAGTAAAGCCTTTTTCATAGATGGGAAAATGAGAAAAACACTGATACTTTATGCCTACTGCTATTACTGTGAATAGCAAATTATTTTTGTCTCTGAATGCAGGAATCTCCTGCCAACTGTCAGCATCCGTGAAACTGGCAGGCTAACTTGTTCGTTAGGAAGTAGGATAGAATTTCAGACTCTTCACAGTAATTGATTGGACCCTGTCATGACTCAAAGTTATCTAAGTTGAAAATGCCTTTATTGGAACATTTAATCATATATTTTTGTAGAAAAATATTTAATACCAGTCTCTAACTTGGGCTTTATTGATTTCTGACATTTCTTCTTAAAATACCCAATTTGAATGGAATGGATCACCAACTGGTTTAAGACACATACAGTATAAAAGAACTTTTAATATATACCCCCAAAAATTATTCTTTAAATTTATTTCAATTATAATGACTGATAATTTACCAGAACAATTCTGTGACACATCAGTAGAGACAGAAACTCTATATTAATAGATTTACTAAGGTTCATATTACTAGTGCAAGGCAATTCAAGGCAATTTAAACAGAAAGAAGAATTGGGTCAATATAGGCGGTCAAGTTAGATTGCAGTCTAAGAAGTGAACTATCTTTGGGTTGTTTTCAAGTAAATAATTGATTGTCAGAAAGAATATTCCTCAAGGAATATCTCAGGCATACATGGACTTTGGTTAATAATCTCATTTTCTTCCTTACTAACTTTTATATGACTTTGAGAAATCATTTCCCCTATGATTCCATATTATCCAGCGTAAATATCTCAAGCAGCTGCTTATGTTTTTATCTGGTCCAGGCTTATGCAGAAGCTTGATCTGTCTCTGTTCAAATGTTCCACACCAAGACTTAATGCAGAAGAAAGCTGCTATACTAGCAGCATGGATAACTCAGATGTGCTAAGTAAGGGATAATAGAAACAATAATGTCTGAGAAATTTTTCGGGAGCACAGAGTTGTGGAGACTGAGACAGTGCCAGAATTACTAGCACACGCTAGCTAGAGTGTGTGCAGCTTTGATGATCTATCTGCTCCGAAAGATGATTTGTTAAGGTCAAGACTGTAATTGGGCACTTAGGGAATGTTGTATTAAGAAGATATTTAACACTAAGAGAGTAGAAAAGCTCACCAAGAGATAGCATGCAAAGAGATGAATGGGCTCAGAGCTAAACTGTGAATGATGCCCACAAAGAAAGAACTCACTCAAGAGACTAGGAAGACTCGATCGATCACACAGCAGGTAACTTACTCATTTGTATACAGTAGTCCTGGGAGGGTGAGTGCTGGAGTCCCTTTAGCTGGCATCATAAACACTGTGTGACCTCAACCGGATGCTCATTCAACCTCAGTTTCTTCAACTGTCCATTGAAGAATGAATCATTACGTAAACCATGGTCCCTCCCATTTAAACCCATAATTTAAATTTCCAGCTAGTTATGATTAGAGAATCTGAAACAAGGTCACCGACTGGACAGTAAACCAGGGAATTCTGATGAAGAGATGAGGGGTATTCCAACCCTGTGCCCTGATGCAAAGCTTTTGTGCAAATCTGGTTGTGCTTATTCCAATGATCTCATGTTGACCCAGAGACACAGCTTCAGATAGACCCAACCATGAAGTGCCGGTGCTGTTAAAAAGCAGTAACCATTGTGAGATAATAAAAACATTGAGACACATTCTATAGCCATAGACTCTGTACTTTGCTGTCATAGAGTCTCTTTATCTTGTGATATATTTGAAGTACCTTTACATTCCTGTCTTATCTTCTTCTATAACATGTGTTAAAAGCAATAGTAGCACCGGTACTAAGGGTATTTATGCTATTCAAGTAGACAGGAGAAATGACATACATGTGCTACAGTATAAGAAATCCAATATGTGCCAACCTAAATCTGCTAATTCATTTATTCTAGAGTTAAGATAATAATAGACTGGAGAATTTCAAGTTCACTTTGATTGATGAAACATTTGCTGGAATGACTTTAAAAAATTCAGAGCCTGTGTCTGTGTTTCAGGCAGGATCTCTCACATTATGAAAACAGTTTATGCCAAATGTCTTATTCCTGGAAATAAAGCAAACTTAAAATCCAACAATGGTGATATCTTAATTAAGGAGGAAGTATAGCACAGTTAAGTACTTTTTTCCAAGATGACCTAATAATTTTATCCTTTTTTTAACCCACTCTTAGGGATTAGATCCTGAGTTCATATATTCATCAATAGTATTTTGTTTGCTATGTTTTCTAACCCTAAAAATTGTTGTAGTTGGTAAGAATCATTTGTCTTTTGAGCAAATTATTTGGGAACACTTGCTTAGAGCGTTGGCTCTCAGCTAGGCACAGTGGCAGTTTCATAAACTTTATCTGATTTAATCATCACAATATCCCTTTCAGGAGGCATTACCTTCCCCCAAAAGGAAACTGAGGGTCAAAAATGTAAGCATATCACCAAGAAACTTAGTAAAATTTGAATAGCCTTATGTTTGAATAAAAAGAGATTATTCTCTTTTAGTGGATAACATTGAACCCAACATAAATAAGCCTCAAGTTACTTCTTTTCTGATGACATGTTAAGAAGAGTTCTCTTTGCAGTAGTCAGTCACCAGTGTGAACGAAGCACGTGTGCAGGCTGATGTCCTGGCTCCGATTTCCTCTCCCTAGTTAACTGTTAGCTCCCTAGTTAATTTCCGCTCCCTAGTTAGCCTCACTCTCCTCTAAAATGAAGAACAGTGGTGATGGTGTTCTATGATTCCCATTTACCCCTTTTATCTAAAGTTACTTGGCAACCTCAACTGCTAATACATTTCCCCCAATGATGATAATTATTAGAAGACAACAAATTGTATTCTTTCTCACTTCTTTCTTTCTCTTTCCCTCTCTCCTGCTCTCTTCTTTCATTTCTCCCTTACTTTCCTCTCACCCTTCCTCCCTTCTTTTCTTATTTTTTTCTTTGTTTCCTAACTAAAGATTTTGAAGTTCCAATTACTGGACTAGATACAGAGATAATAATACCAGGATGCTGAATCAATTGTAATTTATGGAACTGATAATTTAAAAGTTGCTAATCAGATGTTATAGTCCTGGAATTATACATTCATAAAAGTCAATGCAAGTTGCTCAATGTCTTCCTTGCTGGTTACTGGCTTAGTGACCTAAGTTTGCATCTCATTACTTTTGTCAGAAAGGCTCTGCCACACTTTTAAAATTCTGTAACAACTACTGAATTAGCACACATTCAGATTTCTTGGATGCCATAGTTGAGTTTCTTTCCAATTTTTGTGAGATTAGTGGAATAAGAATTGCAAATGTTTAAAATCTTTTCAGGTTAAATTAGAAATAATGAAGTCTGCTTTCTTTGGGCTAAAATTATGATATTTTGGTGACAATCTCAGGCAAACATTCTTTAAGAGGCAGTCCCAGGTGGGATATACATAGCTCTAAGCAAGAATTATTACTTTTCTATGCATAATACAAATAATACCACTATTGATTGCCCAAGCAGCTTCATAATTAGTATTTGAAGCACTTAAGTTGTGAAGAGAATGACTATGTATATGAGCCAGAACTGAGCCACCAGAGTGTGACTTCTGATGAAGCTGCTACAATAATCTTGATGTTAAGAGTGACCTATTTGCCAGGGTCATGTCAAGAAGTTCCTTATATCTTTTTTGCATATTTATTTGTTTATTTTTTAATTTTAATTTTTTTAAATTTATTTCCTTTACAGTATTGTGTATTTCCCGTAGGTTTCCCTCCATCAACTAACCCGTGAACCATCACCATAGTCCCTTGTGCTCTTCTCTCCCCTGTTTTGGTGCATTACCACATCTGTGAGAAATCTTCAGCTAGGCACAGTAGCTATGAATTTACTCATGTATACTTTCATGTCTTAAGTCCTCATATTTCCCCACCTTACTAGCAACTGATTTCCTTTTCAATCTCAATTTTTGCTTGACTCCAACTTAGCTTCCTATTTTTCTGAAATGGAAACTCCTGACTGAAGAACATTGTTGGTCAGTGTTTAGATCTCTCTATTGATTTGGCCCCTGACTACTCTCTTGTAATGATCCTTGCCAGACTGAGAAGAAATATGAGCATCTGTTTAGTGCTCCAAGGACAGCTTCTGCCACCAAGTAGAGGATTTGATTACTGCAACAAAAAGAGGCCAGTTTCCACACCTAAGAGAGAACTACCCACGCTTGAGGAGTGTACCACTTATGTTTGTTTTGTGAGATGTGTGCACTACTGTTAACTACTCAGTAATTTAAATAAAGTAAAACAGAAGCAACAGGTTTATTCAAGTTCTGGACTATATCAATTAGCATTTTTATTTGTACTAATTCAAGCAATTGTATCAACCAACTACCTATGTGACTACTCAGCTTGAGAAGTGCTTTCTCTAGCATTGCTGGAGTTCTGCCCAACCAGATTAGTGAGGAGTAAGCATATTTTAAAGTTTCTAAAGAGGGCCTCCCTGGTGGCGCAGTGGTTGAGCGCTGCGCTGTTGTGGCGTGCAATGTGGGTTCGACGCCCAGCCGGGGAGAGCCCCGCTGGGGAGAGTCCCACCGGGGAGAGTCCCACTTGGTGCGGCAGACCTCTCCTGCCTCACCCACTGCTCCCCTCAGCAGTGTATTTCTGATCTGCCTGTTCTGCTCCCCACTCTGTCTCTGATGAACCCTCTTGCCGCAACCTCCCCCCACCCCGCCTCTGGCCTGTACCCCAGCTTGAACAACAACAACAAAAATTAAAATTAAAAAAAAAGTTTCTAAAGATTCCATCATTTAGTAACTTTAATTTAGGCAGAGTTTAGATGAACTTTCATCATCTAAAACCTGAGTTCATCATTATAATTATATATATGATGAAACTGAAAGTTTTGCATGAGTACCTTACCTCCAAAGATGGGTCACAGTCAAAAAGCAATCCCCCCAACTCTAAACTATCTTCATCTCCATCTCTCCTGAAAAAGATTTGCAAAGTAGGCAAAGATCTGCAAGACTGGATTTGACAAGTTCTTCAATGTACATTTATGTTTCACGGGTATAAAATAATCAAAATACCTTTGGTAAACTACCTTACTTGAACAACACTGTTCAGGGAGGAGTCAAGAAAGTGAGTTTCTGGCAGAGACAAAAGCATGAGTAGAGGTGTGAGGAACCAGCTATGAATGTTACCAGACCCTCAGGGCAGAGTGTGGAAGGAAATCCACATGAGTTTAAATGGAGGTAGAAAAAGCATCTATAAATTAGTCCTAGAAAGATCTTAACAGGCAAACATGGGTATCAATAGAATTATATGTTATAATGATAGTATTTTGATGAGTATTTATTGAGTAAAGAGGTCAAAAAGATTCTAAGCTAATGAAGATTTCAAGAAAAGAACAGGCAGAATGCTTTAATTTCAGATGCCCACACATGGAAAGCTGCATGGGTTATAAGGTGTGTAGGAGGCTCATAGGCATATGTATTGCTGAGGCAAATACTTCATCTTCAGATAGCTATTTAAACTCATTTAAAAAAAAAGAATCAGCAATATTGTCAGAGCACATATAAATACGACCCATAATGAGAAGGCTGGATGGAGTCATTCCTGTGTGAGTAGGAGGGACCCAAGAGTTTGAGAAATGAATCATCTTTACAGATCACAGTATTTGCTTATCCCTAGAGCATAAACATTATAAGGGCCATTCCACTGCTAAAGCACCTGAGAATGAAATCAAAGATTCCAAGAACTGAGGCCTCTCTTCTTCCTTCTCTGGGGTGCCCCACCCACACAGTGCAGATGGGGCCAGGCTTTGGACATGCTCAGTTCATAATGTGGACTCATTCTAGGTGTGAATGAGTCAGAGAATATCCAAGTGCTCTCAGATATCTGCGTAACAGATTGGGAGTTAAGTAGAACAAATCAAAACTGTGTGTGTCTTGACTATATAGTAAGTGGTGTTTTGAAAAGAACATGGGTAAGGGATTGTTTCTTAGCTTCTAAGAAATTGCCAGCTTCTAAGAGCTATGTTTCACTCTTGGTGACTAGCATGAGGGGGGATACTGAGGTTAGAAAAGCAGCCTGCTGTCAAAATGTTTGAACATTTTTTTTGACTGTTTGAGCCACTCTGAAGAGTTTTGAAGGCAATTACAGTTGCTGAATCTTCTCTCTAAAAACTTGCAGTGAGATTGCAAACAAAGAAAACATTAAAATAATTCCAACATTGTATCCTCCAAAAAAAAGATTTATTAATCAAATAAATTTAGGAGGTAGTGGTGGCAGAGCGGGTTAAGTGCAGCGCTGTGGAGCTGTCAGCAGCAGCGACGTGAGTTCAACACCCGGCCGGGGAGATTCCCACATGGCGAGGGAGACCTCTCCTGCCTCACCTGTTGCTCCCCTTGCCAGTGTATTTCCATCGGTTTTCCTGTTCTGCTCCCCACTCTGTCTTTGGTGAACCCACTCACTGCCCCATGCCTCTGGTCTGTACCCCAGATTATATGCATAAATAAACAAATCTTTAAAAATAAATAAATAAATAAATTTAGGAGGTCGGACATAATAATATGTCTTCTTTGACACTAATAGATTTTCATGTTGAACATAAGTACATGAAGTTGAGCAAGGTGTTTCAGCAAAGAAACCTGCTTAATCTGGAATTCCCTCTTGTTTTTATTAAAGAGACATTTTTAAAAAAATGACATCTACCCAGTTGCCCAAAAATAGATGACTGGATCAAGAAGATGTGGTACATATACACAATGGAATACTATTCAGCATTCAAAAAAGATAAACACATGCAATTCGCAGCAACATGGATGGAACTAGAGGGGATCATGCTCAGCGAAATAAGCCAAAAGGAAAAAGAAAAATATCAAATGGTCTCACTTATAACAGGAATATAGGGGAACCAAATACAAGAGTGTCAACCAGAGAGAGGGGGGAGGATTGGGGCTCAGAACGGGGGAGAGAGGAGCACAGGGGATTGTGGTGATGGTTCACGGGTGAATTGGTGGTGGGAAACCTATGGGGAATATACAGTAATGTAAAAGATACAAATAAAAATAACAACGACAAAAAAATGACATCTACAATTGATTCCTCTTGGCTTGTCTGTTGAAATCTAGTTCTCTCAGAATCACTACCCACTATATACAAACATACCATTAGTCCCAGGAGTAGGCTCTGACAGCCATGTTTATACAATGGAGCTAAGGAATTTGTCGAGATGGGCAGATCAGACAATAGGGAGCATTTATATCCAGAAGTATGTGCTTAAAGTCCTTGTCTCCAAACTGCTTCTCCATCCCTTGTTTCTCCTGCATTTCCAACATCCTCTACTTATAAGATAAACAGGGAGAGAGGAAGTAAAAATTAACTTTCCAAGTATGGAAAGATGAGTTATGACTATTATTTGTGCTTAGACCTACTCTTGCCAGCATGTTTCTGCCCACTGGATGGAGTCAAAATATAGACAAGACCAAGCTCTTTACAAGTCAGAGTCTCAATTTTTTAGATCATCTCTATTCCCAACAGCTGAACTGTATAGGCACAACATAAGCATAAACTTTTCCAAAGTGTAGAACGTCCCCCATATCTGCTGGTTTCCAAAGGTTTTGAGGTTTATTCGAAGCCTTCCAGTAGTCAAGGACTGGTGGCAAGGACTTAAATCAGAGTTACCATTACAGAAATGAAACAGGTTCATGAAACCTCAAAGGGTACTCAGGATGAAATATTAAAGAACCTCTGGATTGTGGAGTGTCACATTTTCTACTATATGATGAGGGGAAAGAGAAAATTGACCCATAACAAGAGGTAGGAAAGCAGATGCCCAGAAAGGAGCAGAGACAAAGGACAGAAAGAAGATTCTGAAGCTGGTTTTAGACCTTTTCTGAAGTTGCTTTCAAATGCTTGGGTTCATGAGCAACCTACTATCTCTGGCTGTTTTTTGCTTCTTTGGGTAATTGTCTGAACACTGCAACACTTGTTAGCAACATGGAAAACCAGTGCTTAATCTGAGTATACTTTATGGATTGGAAACTCTTAAAGCTTCCCAAGAATGTAAGGGGTAAACACAGCGCTAGAGTAGATATAATCTACTCTGTGTCATTGCATCCATACCTCTCATTATTGTTCAAAATCCAACTTGAATTTATTACTTCAATAATCATTTTTTAAATCCCAAAATTTAAGTGCAAGGACATAAAGAAAGTTAGAATGTTTTCAAATGCTATGGACTCAATATCTTAAAGATGAATACAGATTAGAATGAAATTGGCTTGGACAGAGTAAAGAAAATCAAAATTCCAAGAAGTCAAAGTCAGAATTCAGTGTCTAGCTTTAAAGTATTTCTGTACATTATTTTACCTAGGTATGTATTCAAAAGTTATTCTTTAAAACCAGACAAATATAAAGAATGTCAGCATATAAACACTGACCATACTTTCACATTAGTCCTCGTTGCTCTATGTGGCCACATTCCACCACCAATTTGAGCTCTTTTATAAGAAATAAACAACTATTGATGCCACAGAGATCTTCTTGGACAACGCAAGACTCAGCCTCTGGTGACAAAGAAAAGAGAAAAGCAAACAAGCAATTTAACGGAGAGTCCACAGAACTAAATCGATCCTTGTTGAGGGATTAACTCAACTTAGCCTGTAGAACAGACAAAGAATCCTAAAGCAAAAGGTTCAGTGCTTAATAATGGAAATATAAAGATATTAGTTATTTAAAATCATATTAAATTATTGTTATTGTCTCTAGCAAGGACCTGTGTAGATAAAACAATACATAGGGCCAAAGTTGTCCATTATTCCAATTCTGTACTACCACATAACAAATATCCCAAACTATGAGTAAACAATAACTATCAATTTATGATGATGATGATGATCATTATCTTTGTTGTTATAATTCTTAGGGACTCTCAAGTAGTTGTAGATAGAGGGAGGCTGAGACTGTAATCACTCAAAAACTTTCTTTAGTCCTATGTCTGATACTGTGGCTTAGAGATGGGAACAGCTGTGGTGTTTCTGAGAGAAACTTCTAGAAGCGGTGTGGCATTTTCTGCCCAATCTTGCATGTCATGCGGTGTCACTTTCACTGTATCATATTCATAGAGTCACACAGGTCTATTCAATCTCAAGGGAAAAGGACAGACACTCCATCTCTTGGTGGGGAGGTGTGTCTGCAAATTTGCAGATATGTTTTAAAGTCATCACATAAATAGTTATGAAAAATACTTAGCACAAGGAAAATTCTCTTTGAGAACTATTTTCTAATCATTCAACATTTTGAAGTAATTTTAATTTTGTTTAAAGTTGCTGCTTCATGTCGATATAGCTGTATGAACAGGGACAAGTCATATAAATTTGCTAAGGCTTTGTTTTCTTGGCACCAAAACAGGGATAATGTTTAGGAATGCTAGAAGAAATAAATAAAATAGTCCAAATAAATGGCTTAGTATAATACATGTCTTATAGTAAGTGATTAAGTGATAATTAATAATAGACCCCAACTTCAAGCATTCTATTTTCAAATAATCACTTTCTAGCTTTCTTACTTACTGCAGGGTATGTTGACTTCAATGCTTGACATGCAATCTATAATTCTGTCACCTATTTATTTATGTGTTTAGAAATGTAAAAAAAAAATGTATTGATAACTGGGGCACTGGAAGGTAAAGGATAAGGAAAGAGGGAGATTCATTTATCACCTTGTGCTTTTGTGGACACTTCAAAATTTTGACATCTATATGCATTACCTATGTTTTAAAGCAAAAAATAGATATAAAATTTTAAATAAAAAAGTACATTAGCCTAATTATTAAAATAGAAATTCCTAGTTTGTGATCACAGAATAAAATGGTAATTAAAAATATTGCCATATTGATTTTGCCTACGCTGTAGGCTGTTCAATGTATTATAAAGCTCTTTTCCCTTTATAATTGACTCATATTTGAAATCAACAGTGATTTTTAAAAATCATTTACATCAGCCTCAATTATTCTAGTCAACTCCTCATAGTCTTTCCAAGTAAATACAATTGCAGCATAAAATGCTTCATAAAATTCCTAGATTTCTTTTTATAAGTCACTAATTTCTTGTTGATTTCCATACATAAGTTGCAGGGATTTCCTATTAGGAGATTTATAGCACCATGAAGGAAGTAGATATTAAAATGATTGATATTAGATACTAGTGTTTTACTTTGAATATCTGAATATTTGTTCTTTGAATAGTGTTGATTTGCTCTCCCATCAGATGAGGTCACCTACAAGGCATAGAAGGAGATAATGGCAAAAAACCCCAACTCAACCATGAGTACATAGTGGCAGGGACACTTACCTTCTTAGGGTATGTCCATGCGAAACTTGTGAGGGAATCTGTGAATGGACCTGAGCAGAACTCAATTCATTCTTATTGTAATTTTATATTAGAAAACTTAGGCTGTGATAAAAAATATAAAAGTAAAGTTGACAAATTCTTATTGACTGATTTTAAAGGGTTATCAAATATTGGAATAAGAACTCAAGCACTTCCCTTTACTGCCTCTTTCAAATAAGAGGGTTGGTTGGTGACCGCTCCAGATTTTTCCAGATAAACAATTCTCATTCAGGTGTCCCATTATTAATTAGGTTATTTCTTACCATATGGGTGGTAGAATGGTTTGCAACTTGAAGTTCTAGTGCCCTTGGAAAGGCCTGCCATTTTTTTCTGGAAGACAGAAGCTTATATACACATTCCTCAGGACTAAGACAGTGATTGAATTGATCTCAGAGGGAAAGCAGGGACATGCATTTGCACATTCCCCAGAAGTATGTGTGAATTTGTTCCCATGTGTCAGGGGAGAGAAGCAACACTGTATGTCACCACTTCACTATCTTCACTGCAAAACTGAGAGGCACTGCGTCCCTTGGGAGTTCCCATCAATACAGACACCTCCAGAGTCTTGTCTCTCTTAAAAAAAAAAAAAAAAAAAAGACTTAAGTATTTTTGCATACAAGCTGGGGTACAGGCCAGAGGTGTGGGGCAGCGAGAGGGTTCACCAGAGACAGAGTGGGGAACACAACAGGCAGATCCATCGAAATACACTGCTGAGGGGAGCAGCAAGCAAGGCAGGAGAGGTCTGCTGCACTATGTGGGAATCTCCCCTGCCAGCCATCGAACTCACACTGCAGCTACCAACAGCTCCACAGTGCTGCTCTTAACCTGTTGCCCCATAAGGGAGGCCCCAGAGTCTTGTCTCTTAAGCCTCTACCTTATTTTTTTTTTTTTTTTTAATTTATACATACAAGCTGGGGTACAAGCCAGAGCTGTGGGGCGGCGAGAGGGTTCACCAGAGACAGAGCGGGTAGCAGAACAGGCAGATCAGAAGTACACTGCTGAGGGGAGCAGCGGGCGAGGCAGGAGAGGTCTGCCGCACCATGTGGGATTCTCCCCGGCCGGGCGTCGAACTCGCGTCGCCGCTGCCGACAGCTC
>PVIJ01005023.1:0-12486 GCA_004024925.1 Scalopus aquaticus | reverse complement strand
AAGCCTCTACCTTATTTGCTATCAGGAAGCCCCTGCAAGACACTTATGTACCATGCGACACCTGACTTCAAGAGCACTGTTACTGATGTTTATGCTGTCTAACTCCCCTTTTGTCCTCTAAACAAACTTCATTCCAGCAAAGCATTAGCGGGCATGGTTGTCCCAATCTCCCTGTGGGGATGGAGAATCGAGATTGAGTTCAATGCTATTTCTCCAGGGTTTTTCAGTACAGGAAATGTGCTCTTTTAGTCACAGATTTAGAGGTTCATGTTGGCCCTACTTCCTCCATTCTACACCCCGCAAGGGACATTGAATTTGCCCCACCCCATTGGACAGCCTCAGAGTCATAATCTGAGCTATAGAGAGAAGAATTGTTGCTCCTTAGTCCTCTCTCAATAACTAGGTGAGAAGAAATAATATACAAACTTCTTATCACCGAATGAATCCCTGCTTGTTCTCTCTCTCTCTATCTCTCTGACTAGGTATAAACTTTTATTCATTTACCAACTAATTGAGAATAATTGAACATGAACCTACAACTGAGTATATGACAAGAAAAAAGTGGGTCTTGTCCAGGTCTTGATTAGAAAAAGAAGAATATGGGCAATTTTATAACTTTCTTAGGCATATTCTAACTCTGTGAATGAAGTATTACTTTTCCAGCAGCTGATGGAAAATTCTATGAAGAGACTGACCTTGTTCCTAGGCCTGCTTTGCTCAGTCTTAATTGGAGAAAGAATGAGCCTTCAGAACCTGTGGGACCTGGCTTCTTAGATGACCTTGGATAGTCTTTCTAAGCTAATTAGAGAGGGGGAAAGAGGCAAGAATTTTTTGAAAGAAGAATACCGATGGGGAGTCAGGGTGTCTAGGGCAAGGTGGGATTGTGGGAAAGTATTGATTCAGCTGCCTGAGTCTGAGTTGGTAACTGTGGGAGCGTTCGCTCCATGGGCACAGACAGAGAAGCTGTGGCTTGTTGATGCCGCTGCTGATGAGAGATATGATGCCTGGTAGACAACAAAACCCCCAAATCATGCTGAGTTCAGAAACAGCCACCACCTCATTGAGAGAGAGAGAGCAGAGAGCCATTTGGCTGGTACCAATTCATAGATCCACAACAGTGATGGGCTGCTCCTGTGTCTACAGCAGCATCAAGAACCACCTTCCCCTGAGCCAGTAAGAAAGGGGGATATGTGGGTCACAGCCAATATGCACTAAGGGAAGGGATTAAGGCTAGAGATATGGCTGTCCATCTCTATGAAAACTTAAGTGGGACAGAAAGAAACGTAAGACCTATGGGGTGTGCTGAGTGAATGTGCCCTGGGAGTGGGCAGAGGGACATAATCCAGCCTAGGATCTATGTGCAAGATTTCTGCCTGAAAGAAAGGATTTATTTGTCTTAGTAGCCCAAATGTGACTTCTGATTAACAGTGGCTTTGGCAGGAAGATTCTGCACTGGTTAAATTTCTATGTCAATTTGACTGAATCACAGACTATTGGTATATAGTTAAACAGTATTTCTGGATGTGTTTGTGAGGGTCTTTCCAGAAGTTCTTAACATTAGAATAAGAGGACTATATAAAGTAAATGACACCAGCAGTTCCCCCTCCCTACCCCAGCTCCCTCTGTGGGCTTCTTCTAATCTTTTGAGCACCCAATAGAATAAAAATACAGAAGGAGGGAGAGTTATCTCTCTGTGACCAACCAATGAACTGGGAAGCAGATCTTGTCCTGTCCCAACTGAGGTTTCTACTATCACCTCTCCTGTTCTCAGGTCTTGGTACTTGGACTGGAGCTGTACCACTGAATTTCCTTTGTCTCCATCTTGCAGGTGACCGATTGTGGATGGCATTTCTCTGCATCCCATATACAAACCAGTTCTTCACAATTAATCTCTTTTGCTCCTCTCTCTCTCTCTCTCTCTCTCTCTCTCTCTCTCTCTGTGTGTGTGTGTGTATGTGTGTGTATGTGTATCTCCCTTGAACAACTCGGTCATTAGGGGATTGAGACTACACCACCCTAGAATTTAAAACCTGAATATAAGTTTTCTATCCCCCCATTTTAACTATAGAAGTCCCTTGTATGGGGTAGGAGGGTTGGTATCAAGATCCCCACAGAGGCTCACATTTCTTATAGGTCACCCTCCACATCAGTGGGCTCCATATGACAAACTCGACTGCCATATTTATTGAAAGAGATCTGCATATAAGTGGACCTTCACAGTTCAAAAGTGTGTTGTTGAAGGTCAATTATATATATTCCACAGTATATATCAACAGTACATATCAACAGTGTGTGTGTGTGTGTGTTTGTGTGTGTGTGTGTGTGTGTGTGTACACCATCTTATTGGTTCATTAGTTCTGTTTCTTTCTCTGGAGAAACATGACTAATATGCCTCCTTTATATTGTTCTATTTGCTAATACTCCCTATATTAGCCCTGCAATTACATAGATCTAGTTTTCATTCTGGCTACAGAGATATGCTACCTGCTTATTCTGCATTTAGTTACCATTTTATAGCTACCCTTCTTTTCTACAAAGAAATACCCTGCGACTGTCAAATTCCTGTAAATCAAAGGCCATCCTTCAGCAGCATACTTTTATAAAAATTTGTTTACTCCCCTCTCCCAAAAAAATTTCCTTAAAAAATGTTTAAAAATCTACCTTTTTTATAAACTCCTTATCTGATATGGACCTCAATCTTTGATGGACTTCCTTTAAAGAATGGATCTTCCAGTGGATTTAATTCTGCAGGATTTTTCAATATCAAATATTTTAGTTATTGTTTCTAGTTTAATACAAAAATTCTCAAAATTTAAGTAAATCTCCCTCTTTCCTATATTTCCATTCCACCTTTAGAATAATTAACCTTAATCTGTTTTACAGTTACAACTGATATAATTACTAAGAGCCTCAAATTATATTCATTTCCAGGGTATTGTAAGATTAAACATTTGATGCTGAGAAATCTTTAGCTACCCTTGCTGATCCAATATTTGGAACAGAAATAAAATTTAAACATTAACCAAGCTCATTAATCAGTAGTTCTTGTGAATGAGTAATATATCATGTCAAAAGTGAGTCAGCTTAAGACTATTTGGAAATTAATGGCAAAAGGACAAAATTTACAATGACCACAACCAACAAGGAGTTCCCATAATATATGTGATAAAAGGTGGAAAATAATTATACCTCATTTTCAAACTGCTTCAGCTAATCCAACTCTGACACAGGAGAAATATTCTCTGCTTTGTCTATCAGCTACATGAGTTTTAATAAAGTTAATTAAGGAAGTGTCTTTGATGTAATTCAAGTTTCTAGAGAAACATGTTTCTACAACTGGCACTTAACCTGAATATTTGAAAAGGATTTTGGTAATTGAAGTTACCAGAGGGGGAGGAGGAAGGTGGCAAGCAACATGTGGAGGGGCCTTGGTATTGGGAATGGTGTGACAATATCCATCTGATGTGTGAACCTATAGCTCTGAATCATGCACAATAAAAATAACATAAAAAGTTAAAAATAGAAACAAATACAAAGCAAGTTATTAAAAAAATAAAATAACATTTATGAAGTTGAATATAATAAGCAATAATTTCATAGGTAATTAGTGGGGGTGTTTTATAGCTCAAATCAATTCAATCAGATCCTTAGGTGGGCAAATATCAACTATTAAGTGTCACCTTTTAAAGAAATATCCTTCCCATCATACATCCTCCATTTCCCCTCTTTTATCACAATGCTACAGAGTCTTCTCATGGTTATTGGAGAATAACTTCTTCCCCTCATATTCTTCCCTCTCTAGACTCTATGACCAACAACTCACAGCAACTTGAAGAAGGACTAGGTTTACCTCTTTTTTCAGGTAACTATTCTCAAAAATTTAAGACTTTCATGTGTCACAGGTGCTACCAAGAATTCAAAGACAACCCACAGAGTGCACAAATATTTGCAAATAATATATCTAATAAGAGACTTGTGTTCATAAAATATAAAGAATACTTCCAAATCAATAACTAAAACACATTCCCTAGTGGTGCAATGGGTTAAGTGTCAGCCTATGAAGTTATCCGCAGCCACTGATGCATGAGTTTGATTCCTGTCCAGGGAGATTCCCACATGGCGCAGCAGACCTCTCCTTCCTTGCCCGCTGCTCCCCTCAGCAGTGTACTTCAGTAGATCTGCCTGTTCTGCTCCCCACTTTGTCTCTGGTGATCCTCTCACCACCGCACACGTCTGGCCTACACCCCAGTTCTTTTATGCATAAATAAATAAATTTTAAAAATATATAAAAAACAAATAGTTGTTTAAAAATGAACAAAAGATTTAAATAGAAATTCTCCAGTAGAGGTAAATAAGTGATCTATAAGCATATGACATGAGGTTCAACATTATTAACCATTAGGAAAATGCAAATCAAAACCACAATAAGATACCACTGCCCATTCACTAGAATAGCTAGTTTTAAAAAGACAGTAACAAGTGTCAAAGATTTGGGACAATCATAACCTTCATATATTTCTGTGGAAATGGAATATGTCATAATTGCTAGAGAAGACAATTTGGCAGTTTCTCAACGCTAAAACTAGAGCTACCCATATGACTCAGAAATTACGTCAAAGAATTTAAAACATGTTCACATAAAAATTTATACATCAGTGTTTAAAGCAGCATTACCACAGAGTCAAAATGTCGAAGCAACGCCAATGATCATCAACTGATGTATAAAGAAAATGTGATCTATTCATACAGTGAAAATTATTCATTGAAAATAAATGGACCATGAAAATTGTGTGCTTAGTGAAAGAAGACAGTCATATTTGTATATAATGCCCAAAATTCATAGATAAAATGAGTGATTGCCAGAGAAGAATTAAGAGTAACTACTTGTTGTTATAAGACTTTCTTTAGAGGCAAGAAAAATGTTCTACTATTAAATCATAGTTATGCTTGTATAACCCTAATTATACTAAAAATGACTGTGTTTTACATTGTAAAGGGTTAAATTTTATAAGATGTGAATTGTCTTGATACAGCTGTTACAAATAAGCATATTTGTGAATAAGATTTAAAAAACCTTAAGTTAAAAGGCTGATATGTTGTCATGCATCTTTTGTTATTTAACAGAAAAGACCTATCTAAATATAGAAAGATTTCCTTTTTTTTTTTTTTAGCTGCAAATGTATAAATTTCGGGTCCATTTTGATTGTATGCAAGTTTATCATTCAGTCTCTCCCAGGTATCATAGATTTTATTCTATTTCTCAAAATTAAAGGGAGCTCAGTTTCTGAGGAGGTCAAAATGTAAAGATTATGGGAGTAAATATAAATCTTCTTGAGAGCAATACTTTCATTGAAGAACTTGGAAAATAAATTGATAAATAAAAAACTGATTGATAAATAGAGGCTTATAGAATGCCAATCTTTCATTCTCTCAGTCCATAAACATTTATTAAGCACATTCATGTGCAAGGATATAATTTTTTTAGAGCTGGTAATAAAATTGCTGAATAATTGCCCAATAAATTTCTTGTCCTTTAGTGGAGAAAACAAAACAAAACAAAAAACAACAACACAACAAATAATAGGTATTAATTCTTGATTTGGTAATGATAATTGCTATCACTATAAGTAAAGCAGTGTAACAGGTAGAAAGTTCTGAAGTGAAAAATCCTAATAGAGTAGAAGGAAGGCCTTTTGATGATGCACTATTTTAGGAAAGACTTAACTGAACTGAGGGAGATAATTATGTTGGGGGAGAAAGGACTGCCTGAATGAACTCCACAGATAGTTTTTTACGGATCCCACCCCCACCTCAGACCAGAGAAATCCAAGACACCTAGGACTATGAATACTATAATGTCATCATCACCTAAGGGAGGATGCTGGGAACTGAAGGTGGAGTTAAACAGCCCAGTTTTGATATATAACCAGACATGTGGGCTTTGGGGCTCTCTCTTAGCTGTTCTCCAGGTTTTGGTGTGCCATCGGGATTCCAGTTCAACAGAACTGGTAGGAGGCATTCACCAATTTGTTCTTTCTTTTTTCCACCTTCCTTTTGTAAATAAACCCTTTATTAGTGTTATTGTGTGTGCCTGCAGTTGTGTCTTATTATAAGTCCCTTTTTAAGTGCACGGCTGGGGACCCACAGTCAGGCACCCCATTTTATATCAGGGCTGCCCTGTAACAGTTGCATATGAGTATATCTCTCTAAAGGGAAAACATGTGCAAAGGTACCGACACAGGGCAGGAGGGGTACTAAAATCGGCCAGAGACACTGCCCAAATACGTGCACAATTGCAAGACTACTTAGACTTAGGAAACAATAACAATGGGATTTATTTAACAAATAGGGAAAAACAAAGAGCTACTAGGCCAAGAAATGGCTGTTTACCTCACTCAAAGCAATGTCCAGTCCTTTAAGTCCTAAATAAGAAATAGCGAAGGTGGCATCTTTCCGCCACTGAGGACATGGAGCTCCTCTTCCAAACAATAGGCCACGTGTCCAAGATGGTGTCTTCCTGTCTCTGCAGACACGCAGCAGCCAGACTGTAGGCTGGGTTCCAACTCACGAGGACAGCACAGGACACCACTGGAGATGCTCCCAGAGCTGCCGTGGTGCCCCAGTACAGCGGCCAGCGATACTCAAAAGAGCCGCCACAGTGGCCAGATGGCCCAACAGAATGCTGCACCCCCACATTTTAGGAAGGTGCCCGCTCCGGGCCTCTGCCTTCTTTCTTCAGCTGTAGCAGTAACAAAACCCGGAGCAGTTTCCATTGCTCGGCCACTTGCAAAGCCTTCAAACTTTTCCTCTCGAAGACTGGCTCAGTGGGGACCAAAGTCGTTGGCCCCAAAGTCACTGAAGATTAAAAAAAATGCTCAATCCAGAACTCTACATCCTGGTGGCTCAAAAGCTCCTGGCGGTTGACTACCAAACTCTCAATCATGGAGGCTGCATCTCTCTGGCCGCTGCATCTCCTCCTGTAAATCATGGTGGCTGCCTCTCCTTCCCTAAATCATGGGGACTGACCATCTCCTTCTTCCTTCCCTTTTAGTTATCAGAGTCTACACCCCAAACTGCAATGCCTTTTAGCATTTATCCTGGGGCTTTCTATCCTCATCAGCAAACCCCTCCAGGTGGCACCACCTATCCTAGA
This sequence comes from Scalopus aquaticus, assembly GCA_004024925.1. NCBI lineage: Eukaryota > Metazoa > Chordata > Mammalia > Eulipotyphla > Talpidae > Scalopus > Scalopus aquaticus. Next base: position 5,333 of record PVIJ01005023.1, on the reverse strand, counting down.
CTTTGGTCTCGGCCCCAGTTAAGGTACTAAGCTGGAAGTGCACTTGGTATATCTGTAGTGTGTTAATGACTGCTTTGTAGCTGGATCCTAGAGATCAAAAGGGAGCATGGACAGAGAAAAGTCCAGAGAGGAATCAAGAACAAGATCATGGAGGGCCCTGGTCAGATCTTTGAATTTTAATGTAATTATCAACTGAGAAATTTAAACCTAGGTTCTTCGTTTATTTTTCCTCAGTGCTGATGCTTATGAAACAAATTAAAAGCTCTGTTTTAAAAGATTCTCTGTAGATTTAAAAGTGAAGTTGCTCCAGATTTTCCAAATTTCTGATGTGATTTTCCATTACTTTAATATCTGAATATACTCCAAAAAAAATGGATGAAAACTTGAAATACCAAATGTTTTCTTTCCAAATTGCAACAATGCTTACAAAGTCCTACAAGCAATCTTCCTAAAATTCTTATATTGTGTGAGAGAGTGCTTTGGTGATGGACAAAACCCAGGCTAAGAGCAAGTGTTGCTGATCAGCTTCCTTTGGCACACAGATGTATATAGAACAATTTAGTTGTGCCTTTTTGACACTTAAAACAATTGTTCCATTAAGCAAATAAACAAAAGTAGTCAGCAAAACAATTAACTGATTTCCCATTACTTTCACATTTTGGTTGTTTTGTTATTTTTGTTTCAAACTTAGCATGCTGGGAATAAGGAATTTAGTAATTATTGGTTGAAAATAGTCTCTTTCCTATAAATCTAGACAGTGAACTAAAAACATGTTGCATAAAAAGGTATTTTCTTTCTTTGATTTGGGAAATAGTAGTAATCCATACAGTGGGGAGATCTTAGCAATCTTTTGCCTTCATTCCATACAATCTCAAAGCAGGAAGGATAAGGTATGCCACAGATAACTCCACTTCTTCACCGTACAATTGAAAAATGGGCATTTTAGGAAAGATTATATAAGGCAACAGTGGAGGACATGGGGGAAGAAAGTTAACTTTTTATATAACTTAATTTAAAAAATATAATTCTGGACCTTCTCCTTTAAAGTGACTAAAATATTTTTTCTACTCTCCTAAATCGCCTTCCATTTACCACTGGTGGGAGTGAAATGGGCGGAAGGGCACAGGGTGTCTAGTTCCGCCGTGGTCGCCAAATGAAAGCGGGTGAGGGACGGGGCACAATTGCCCAGGCTCTGAGGCAAGAGCCACCAAAAAGCCTCAAAAGGCCAAATACAACAAAGGCCAGCGCCTGAAAAGAGGGCAGGTCACTGTCTGTGGGTCTCACCCGAGTGCACAATTGCAAGAGACTTCAGGCTACAGGAACAACAACAAACAAGGGGTTTATTGTACAAACAGGGGAAACAGAGAGCTCACTGCAGCCTCAAGGGGTGGCCACCTCACCCAGCACGCATTGGTGATGGCAGCTCTTGGTGACGTGCTGGGTTACACACACAAACAGGTCTCTGAGACACCAGGCCCAGGGCCTCTGGGGCTCCTTTCAGGCTACGTCAGAGACAGGACCAGAGGCCCAGTCTCTGGAGAGTCCTTCAGCTTCCCTTCTTGCTTAGGGCGGCTACTGGACACTTATTTTCTTCTTCCTTCCTCGGAGGCCAGGAACAGACTTCTTTCTTCTCTCTTCGGAGTCTGGAACCGTCATCTCTCTTCTCCTGGGGGCTGGTGTCGTCATCTTCTGCTGTTCTTCCCTTCAGGGGCCTCCTTCTCGCTCTGGGGCTGGCGTCCTCTCTTCTTTTTTTTCTTTTCTTTTTCCCCCATCCCTCCCATCCTGGCTTATATTCTCTCTCAGTGTACCATTCACAAGTCTGATTGGACCATTTTTCAATCCTGGAGCTCATTGGACCTACCCATCAACTCCTAGCACCGGATTGGTCCATTCAAAACGGCAGTCACTGGGCAGGAGCAACTGCCACAACTGCTCTTGGAGCAGCAGGGTAAAAGGAACCATTGCCGCTCCTGCTGGCTCCAACTGCTAAGGCAGCTTGGTTCTAGTAACAGGAGGGGGAGACACCTAGTAGTGCATAAGAGTCATTTATTTTTCTTCAGGGATGTCAGTTAGGAGGGAAGGAGGAGTCTAATTTCATTATACTACTAAAAGTTTGAGTGAAATGCCTTGAAAAAGAAAAATGTAACTTTTGAGACTGTAAAGGATAACCTGGTGGATATGGGCAGGCACCGGAAAGTGAGCATGGAGTGCTGCATCAGCTTCTAGGACTGAAGCCAGGGAGGCAGAACACAGTGTCCAGAGAATTGCTGATAGCCAGGTGGCAATCTCAGATGAGGACTCATGTTTGGGGAGTCTCCATCCAATTTCTAGAGTAGAGGTGGGAGTAAAAGAAGGTGTTCCCTAATAAGGAAAATGGAGCATGTTAATAGGACAGGCTCACAGCAATCAGTGATCAGAGACCTCCACAGGCAGTTATCTGGCAAAGAAAAAAAAAAAACAAACAAACATGATCAAGTCTACTTCAGTCAGTGGATCCCAGAGAGGGAAGGTGGGCTGGAAGTGATGGAGGCAGATCTCTGTCATTTCAATTCAGTATAGTAATTAAGAAAAAAATGACTAAATGGAAGTAAGGAATGAGTAGAGGTTTGACCTGGCGTTCAAGGCTATATCCTTTTTTTTTTTTTAAGATTTATTTATGCATACAAGCTGGGGTGTAGGCCAGAGATGTGGGGTGGTGAGAAGATTCACCAGAGGCAGAGTGAGAAGCAGAACAGGCAGATCTACTGAAACACAATGCTGAGGGGAGCAGCAGGCAAGACAGGAGAGGTCTGCTGCACCTCTCCCTTGCAGGGTTTCGAACTAGTGTGCAGTGGCTCTGGATAGCGTCATAGTGCTGCACTCAACTCGTTGTGCCACCAGGGAGGTCCCAAGACTATTTCCTTTTGTTGAGTATGTGAAAAAGTGGTATTTGCCTTGTAAATCTCATCAGATAACGAGGACAATGAGATTTATCAGCAAGTATCAGACCCCAACCACCTACATGGAGATCTGATGCAGTGACTAAGGGAAATTAAAATTGCATAATACCCATTGTTAGAGGTCAGGCTCAGTTTTGGGAATGAAAAGGAGAAGAGTATATTGGTAAGAAAGATGCTTCCTCAATTACAGGGAGTAGAACAGATGCTGATCACTCAGGGTATGAAATGAAGCAGATGGCACACTCAAACGGACTAAATGTGGAAAGTTTAATGAAAATATAATTTACATATTTAATAAAATCTTGGCCAATAGGATCCAACAATGCATCCATAAGATAATACACCACGACCAAGTGGGATTTATTCCAGGGACACAAGGATGGTTCAACATCTGAAAATCAATCAATGTAATCCAACACATCAACAAAAAGAAAAATAAAGACCATATGATCATATCAATAGATGCTGAGAAAGCATTTGACGAAGTATAACACCCATTTATTATAAAAGCCCTTGAAATCCTTGGGATAGAAGGAACATACCTCAACATAATAAAAGCCATATACGACAAACCCACGGCCAATATTATACTCAACGGTGAGAAGCTGAAGGCCTTTCCCCTAAGATCAGGCACAAGGCAAGGATGTCCACTCTCACCATTACTTTTCTAAATTTTTTTTTTTTTTATACATACAAGCTGGGGTACAGGCCAGAGGCGTGGGGCGGCGAGAGGGTTCACCAGAGACAGAGCGGGGAGCAGAACAGGCAGATCAGAAATACACTGCTGAGGGGAGCAGCGGGCGAGGCAGGAGAGGTCTGCCGCGCCATGTGGGATTCTCTCCGGCCTGGCGTCGAACTCACGTCGCCGCTGCCGACAGCTCCACAGCGCAGCGCTTAACCGCTGCGCCACCGGGGAGGCCCCTCACCATTACTTTTCAATATAATACTGGAAGTCCTAGCCAGAGCAATTAGACAAGAGAAAGACATTCAAGGGATCCAAATAGGAAAGGAAGAAATTAGACTGTATCTATTTGCAGATGATATGATAATATATATACAAAACCCTAAAAACTCCATAGGAAAACTACTCAAAATAATAGACCAGTTCAGTAAAGTAGCAGGATACAAAATCAACGCACAAAAGTCAGTAGCATTCCTCTATGCAAACACCCAAGCTGAAGAAGAATAAATTAAGAAATCCACCCCCTTCAAAATCGAAACTAAAAAAATCAAATATCTGGGAATACATCTAACAAAAGACATAAAGGACTTATACAAAGAAAACTACAAAACTCTGTTGAAAGAAATAGAAGAAGACACGAGAAGACGGAAAGGCATCCCTTGTTCATGGATTGGAAGGATTAACATTATCAAAATGGCAATCCTGCCAAAAGCAATTTACAGATTCAATGCTATTCCAATAAAATCTCAATGACAGTCTTCAAAGAAATAGATTGACTACTGATGAAATTCATATGGAACCACAAAAAACCTCGCATAGCTAAAGCCCTCCTAACTAAAAAGAAAGAAAACGGAGGAATTTCACTCCCTGATTTCAAACTATACTACAGAGCCATGATAATTAAAACAGCATGGTACTGGAACAAAAACAGACAGAAAGACCAATGGAACTGAATAGAATACCCAGAATTAAAGCCACATATTTATGAACAACTAATTTTTGACAAAGGGGCAAAGAAAATGCAGTGGAACAAGGACAGTCTATTCAATAAATGGTGCTGGGAAAACTGGACAGCCACATGCAAAAAAATGAAGCTAGACTACTACCTCACACCCTGCACAAAAGTCAATTCAAAATGGATAAAAGACCTGGATGTAAGACCTGAAACCATAAAATGTATAGAAGAAAATATAGGCAAAACTCTACATGACATACATCTCAGCAAAATCTTGAAAAACACATCCCTCAACGCGAAGGAAGTGAAAGACAAGATAAACAAATGGGGTTACATCAAAATAATAAGCTTCTGTACAGCAAAAGAGACATTAACCAAATCTAACAGAAACCCTACCAACTGGGAAAGATTTTTGCACACAATACACCTGATAAAAGACTGATAACAAAAATTTACAAGGAACTCACACAGCTCAACAAAAACAAAGACAATAACCCAGTCAAAAAATGGGCAGAAGAGCTCAAAAGTCACTTCTCCAAAGAAGAAAAGCAAATGGCTAACAGATACATGAAAAAATGCTCAACATCACTTATAATCAAGGAAATGCAAATCAAAACCACTATGAGATACCACCTCACACCTGAGAGGATGGCACACATTAAAAATGCAGGCAATAACAAATGCTGGAAAGGATGTGGAGAAAAAGGAACTCTTCTACACTGCTGGTGGGAATGTGAACTGGTCCAACCACTATGGA
>PVIJ01005022.1:69265-109351 GCA_004024925.1 Scalopus aquaticus | reverse complement strand
TATTTTCTTTAATGTCTGTTTTCAGGGATGATAATAATTGTCTGATATATTTTGGTGCTCCTTCATTTGGGGAGTATATGTTGATGATTGTTATATCCTCCTGTTTTATTGTCCCCTTTATCATGATGTAGTGGCCAGCTTTGTCTTTTTTTACCTTCTTAAGTTTGAAGTCTATTTTATCTGATATAAGTATAGCTGTCCCTGCCTTCTTTCTTGGTCCATTTGCTTGTAGGATTGTTTTCCATCCTGTAACTATTAATCTCTGTTTATCTTATGCAATTAAATGTGTTTCTTGTAGACAGCAGAAGGTTGGGTTCTGTTTTTTGATCCATCTTGCTATGATGTGTCTTTTGTGTGTTTAGTCCATTTACATGTAGAGTTAATATTGATATACTGTCATCCATATTTTGTTTGTTTGTTTGTTTACTCTTTTGTGGTTCTAATTCTTACCTTATTCTGTGTTTCCTGGTCTTTCTTCTGTTGGTTTTGTCTTCATGACTTCTTCTAGTATTCTTTGGAGTGGGGGTTTGGTAGTGATGAATACTCTACCCTGCAAAGCTCTCATTCCTCTATGAAGAAAAAACATGGACCTTCTCCGACAAATGGAAACTACAGAAATTCATCACTAAAAGTGATGTTGAACATTTTTTCATGTACCTGTTGGCCATTTGCTTTTCTTCTTTGGAGAAGAGTCTTTTTAGCTCTTCTGCCCATTTTTTGACTGGGTTATTGGCTTTGTTTTTGTTGAGCTGTGTGAGCTCCTTGTAAATTTTTGTTATCATTCCTTTGGGGATGTATTGTGTGCAAAGATCTTTTCCCAGTTGGTAAGGTGTCTGTTAGTTTTGGTTAATGTCTCTTTTGCTGTACAGAAGCTTTTTATTTTGATGTAATCCCATCTGTTTATCTTGTCCTTCACTGCCTTCACTTTGGGGGATGTATTTTTAAAGATTTTGCTGAGATGTATGTCATGTAGAGTTTTGCCTATATTTTCTTCTATAAATTTTATGGTTTCAGATCTTACATCCAGGTCTTTTATACATTTTGAGTTGACTTTTGTGCAGGGCGTGAGGTAGTAGTCTAGCTTCATTTTTTTGCATGTGGCTGTCCAGTTTTCCGAGCACCATTTATTGAATAGACTGTCCTTGTTCCACTGCATTTTAGCTGCTCCTTTGTCAAAGATTAGTTGTTCATAGATATGCAGCTTTAATTCTGGGTATTCTATTCAGTTCCATTGGTCTTTCTGTCTGTTTTTGTTCCAGTACCATGCTGTTTTAATTATTATGGCTTTAATTATTATGGCATAGTTTGAAATCAGGGAGTGAAATTCCTCCTTTTCATTCTTTTTAGTTTGGGGGCTTTAGCTATGCCAGGTTTTTGTGGTTCCAGATGAATTTCATCAGTAGTCGGTCTATTTCTTGAAGAATATCATTGAGATTTTTATTGGAATGGCGTTGAATCTGTAAATTGCTTTTGGTAGGATTGCCATTTTGATAATGTTAATCCTTCCAATCCATGAGCAGGGGATGCCTTTCCATCTTCTTGTGTCTTCTTCTATTTCTTTCAACAGTGTTTTACAGTTTTCTTTGTATAAGTACTTTATGTCTTTTGTTAGATTTATTCCCAGATATTTGATTGTTTTTTTGTTTTGATTTTGAAGGAGATGGATCTCTTAATTTCTTCTTCAGATTGGGTGTTTGCGTAGAGGGATGCTACTGACTTTTGTGCGTTGATTTTGTATCCTGCTACTCTACTGAACTGGTCTGTAATTTTGAGTAGTTTTTCTATGGCGTTTTTAGGGTTTTGTATATATATTATCATATCATCTGCAAATAGAGACAGTTTAATTTTTTCTTTTCCTATTTGGATCCCTTGAATGTCTTTCTCTTGTCTAATTGCTCTGGCTAGGACTTCCAGTATTATATTGAAAAGTAATGGTGAGAATGGACTTCCTTGCCTTGTGCCTGATCTTAGGGGAAAGGCCTTCAGCTTCTCACCGTTGAGCGTTTAGGATAACATTGGCCGTGGGTTTGTCATATATGGCTTTTATTATGTTGAGGTATGTTCCTTCTATCCCAAGGATTTCAAGGGCTTTTATCATAAATGGGTGTTGCACTTTGTCAAATGCTTTCTCAGCATCTATTGATAAGGTCTGATCATATATTTTCTTTTGTGACTATTTTCTTGTGATACAGCCATACCATGGAATATGGTTTGAACATAAAAATGAATGAAGTGCCGATACACTCTACAACATAGATTGCACTTGAAAGGCCACTTAGGTTTTATTCCAGTCATTTAAAGTTTCTTTTCCTATGAATCATTACTTGACACCACCAAATTATGCTGAAGTGATTTCCAAAATTTTATTTACCTCTATCTTAATCCTTATTCAGTATGCCCCCAGTAGATTTTTCAGTGCTTTGACACCTGAAAAATGCTATACAAATATGTGTGAAAACACTATTTTATGTACTACTTGATCTGACAAGAAATCACGGATCTAAAAACATATTTCCAACACTGTTTCACAATTAAATGATCTTAAGAGATCTTAATAATTGAATACCTGGACTCCTACTTTGGTTTGATTATATTACAATTTCAGGAGGGAGGCCTGGGAACTGATACATCAGTTATTTTAAAATATTTTAGTGGATGCACAGCCATAATTTAAAACTACTGATTTAAACACAGTAAGCCTTAGTAATCTTTCACTACCATGTGTTAAATGTGTAACTTACTAGTACCATAATTATTGAGTCATAATTTATAATTTTCTATATAATTACTTCTCAAATTATAAAAGAAGACAGTAACACTTTTTATAAAATAATAAAGCATGTCATGAACAAAACTGCATAAAACAATTCAGATTTTCTGAACACTTTACTTTTTACCTTAAAGCAAAAATCTCTAGCAATTACTTCATTGCTCCTAAATCAACCATCCTATTGTCCCTCCAAATGGAATATTTACATCTTATCCATTTGAATTTATTGTATCTTCTTATTTTTGCACACTCACCCAATTTTATATACTTCCTTAAGTGCAAGGATATTTCAAAATATTTTCTTAAAAACCCATAATGACACTTAGCAGTGGGTCCTTTGGATTGTTAAAGTTTCTATCAAGTATAGTAACGAAAAAAGACAACATGGAAAAGAAGCTTCACTAATTATTTCATGTATAGGAAGGGGCAGGCTGGCAAAGTAAAATGTTTAAAGGTTTTTGGGTGTTTCTTACAGGTTTTACCCCCAATTGATAGTTTTTACCAAGAATATATCTTCAGTTTTCTAAACTGACGTGTCTTTCACGTTGTGAAAATTAAATATCTCATTCCAAGGAAAACTATGACACAAAGTCAAACAAATTTCTTAACACAAACATTTCCTATGGACACACTTGAAGATGGTAAGTGAGCTGGAAGACTGGTTTCTATACATACTATAGATTAAAATACTATAAAATGTTTTATCCTTATACTGATACTCGATAGGTTAAGGACTAAACTCCCAAAGAGTGACAGAGAGAAGAAAGAGTAATATACATGGACTCTAATTTTGTTAATTAATTTAAATAAAAAAGATTGAAGAGCACAGAAAGGAAGGATATTTTTAACAGTAACATCTATAATATTCAGTCTTTAAAATGAATGATGTTTATGACCACACATTAAATCTTTCCTCTAATAAAAAGACGTATTTATTAACATAGGGAGATTATTTCCTTCTACCTAGAGAAAAAGTAAAATTACTTCATAATGACATATAGTACAATCTTTAGATCTAGGGCATACTCTGTCAAAAAAAAAAAGGATTTTCCCTATGATAATGATAACTATTCACAAAAGTCTAATCTTACTTGGTATAAGAAATATAGAGTGTCCCTAGGCATGAACAGGAGCTCTCTATATATCTATGTTTGAATCTCTTTCCATCTTTCCTCCTCTTTAGCATTTAAAAAAAAAACAGATCGAATTAATTTACACAGAATGTATTGATTTAAGGAGAACAAAAACTTTGAATCTATTCCGTCTACCTGTCCTTGAAATGCCTTTTATGAAACTTTCAAAATTATCCCCATTGAAAGGCAAACAACACTAATATATCTTCTCTGATTTAGCTTCCCTTTTGTTTTAGCCCTTAGTGTACTGTAATGAGTTTTTTTGTAAGTTAAAAAAAACTGAAAGGATACATGCACCTGTATGTTTATTGCAGCACTATTTACAATAGTGAAGATACGGAAACAACCCAGATGCCCAAAAATAGATTACTGGATCAAGAAGATGTGGTACATATACACAATGGAATACTATTCAGCATTCAAAAAAGATAAACACATGCAATTTGCAGCAACATGGATGGAACTAGAAGGGATCATGCTCAGCGAAATAAGCCAAAAGGAAAAAGAAAAATATCGAATGGTCTCACTTATAACAGGAATATAGGGGAACAAACTACAATTGTGTCAACCAGCAAGAGAGGGGGAGGATTGGGGCTCAGAATGGGGGAGAGGGGAGCACAGGGGACTGTGGTGATGGTTCATGAGTGAATTGGTGGTGGGAAACCTACGGGGAATATACAGTAATGTAAAAGAAACAAATAAAAATAATAAAAAAAAAACTGAATTGAGGTAACATTGGTTTACAACACTGTGTATGATTAGAGGTACAGGTTCCTGTCTCTCCAGATGGACGTTGTCACACCACACCTCTCCTGTCTTTTTGACTTCAATAGTTACATAGGAGAACAAAAGAATGATCCAGAGTTTAACATTTCTCCTTTTTCCTACCCTGTATACCTTTCCAAATAGCTAATGTTATGGACCTCAGTCACATTATGCATCCCGAGTGAGGCAGAACTGGGCTCTAAACAGGTGGACACATCTGTTCCAGTCCATCAGACTTGACTTACACCCACTGCGTTCTGTAATCATTATGGTTTTTATCCCAAATTACAGTGTCAATCTGTTCAGAATTAATATGTATTACTCTACCACTTGTTACAAAATTTTCAGTTTATTTATTGGACCAAATCCTGCCCTAATCACTTAGGCACAATTCCCACTGAAAACCTAAAAGAGAGAATGTGTATCCAGAGGTTATGTTTCCATCGCGTGTCAAAAGATATTTTTGCATAAGTGGATGTTATTGCTATTCCCAATGAATGTTCTTTCTGTGTCAATAGTGGAAACTTGTTTAAAATTTTAGTACACTGGTTTGAATCATTTTTAATCACTTCTTCCAAAACATATTATATCCCAGTGTGGTTGTTCCTATAATGATGAGTGGGTTGACAACTTATTTACTTCACTCAGAATAAAGGCTATATTTTTAATACTTGGCAAATTACAGTTTTAAATTCCCCCTTCCCTTTTGTGTTGGGTAGTTTTAAAAGACTATGAGTCCTTGAAGTCTTAGCTCTGTTTTATTATAACATGATGAATCATTTCACTGTGATTTTATTCCTCTTTCCTCTTCTATTTTCCCTGAAGCTAACTACATGGATTTTATTGAGGAGGGAAAAAGTTATTAATTCATAATTATTATGTAAAGGTTAATCTGGCTAACATCCTCCAAATGACTTTCCTACCAGCTGGTGATTTTATTCTATTTTCTCTCCTAACTGGTAATGGAGAGAGGTGGGACTTAGAAGCTGACTGAAAACTAAAAGCAAAATCTTAAAAAAATAAATGGGCCCACAAATCTGATGGGAGAAAAGAATTAAGTGATATATTAAAGTAATAATGTATATTTTATGTTTTCAACCTCATGAAAAATAAAAACAGCACAACAGTAACAACTAGTGAGCACAATAATAAACCCACAGATAAACCACCCTTTCACCCCAAGGTTAGGCTTAGTCAGTAGAGGTGGTTTCTGTGTTTCTAATCAGCAGCCCCACTCTCCTGCTGTAGCAGATGAAATGGCAAGAGAGCCGATGGCAATACGAATCCTATTAACAGGATGCATCATACATGAGGAAGTTATAACTCAAGTTGAAACAAGATCAGGGAAGAATGATCAGAATTCAGCAGAGAGAGACAGGAGGGCTCATCTCTTGCCTCCTCTGACTTCTCCTTGGTTGTAACATCATCACAATGGGAAAGCTATCCCCAGGTGTTTGCGATTGAAAGCCAGACCTGCGCAGTAACTGGCTTCAGAGTCTATCACAGTAACGATGCAAGATCTGCCCAAAATTATTTGAGCAAACTGCTTTGCAATTATTAGACATGTTATGAGAAAGTGTGAACAGCTTGACCAGCAAATTTTCAATATATTTTCCCCCTCAGGCAAGACTAAAACTTAAAAATAAAACTCCAGAGACGCTGACATTGTTCTCATCACAGAACACATACCGGTAGAGAATAAAAATGGGGTGGGGAGGGGGTAAGGACATGAATATTTGAAAAGGCCTTTTGAATCTTGCAGGCATAAAGTAGAAGTATATATCATTCTCTCAGACCCAGAGTCCATGCAGATACACATTGAAAGACACGCTTTGTACTATCATCCTTGCTGATATGTCAGAGTGAAAGCATTCATTCTCACCTTTTCAGGGTGTCTGTCATTAGGCACATTAATATGGATGAATCACCACAAAATCAAAAGGCAGTAAGAGAGGTGAGTTGAAAGGGATGAAGGCTTTCAACTACATTTAAGTTGGACTTCAATTTGAGGACTAAACTTTGGTTTTTATAATTACTTTCTCGTCTCTACATCCTTTAGGAAGAAAAAAATACTAACTAGACGTGCTCTGAAGTCCATTTGTCAGCATTTCACTAAACATTCCTCAAGTTTTCCTATAAATGAAGGAATTGAATGATGCTGACAAGACTGAACAAGGCTTCTTTTTTCTGTCATAATATCCCTTATTTTGATGGATCACATTTGAAAGTAGGACACAAAAGTATTTGCTTTTCTGATTCATCTATAACTAAAAGTAATGTTAATCCAAAATCAGGTAAGTAGCAACCCAAATACATTTTATTAATGTAAAAATTCTCATCAAAAAGTCAGTCAGTCATAAGTACAGACATTTCATAGCATCAAATATCCAAAATTAAGTTTTAGTTTGTTCACATCCCATTTTTACACAAAATTCAATATTTAAGTCACAACTCTATTAGTTTATTCCAGATATGTTTTCAATTGGGAGAACTGTAATCATTAATAGATTAATATTTTCATTGATATTTAGACAATGAATGTGATAAATCTTTCTTTTCAGTAAAAGAAAATGTGAGAAAAAATAATGTTAACAGAGACTGAAAAACTGAAATTTTATCATAAATTTTCCTTTTATGTTGATCACTTATTATTGGAGTTTGTAAAGCCAAACTGTTTCAACAAGTTGTAATAGGACTTAAATTTAAATGTACTTTTAAAAATAAGAAATTTATGTTTGTTTTCTTCTTGCTAATTTCTGAATCTATGGAATAATGGTCAATTTTGTATTTCATAATTAATAAAATGTACCAGTACTGGCTTTGGGGTTTCAATCAAAAAGAACTGAGGTTATTTTAATTAGTAAGAATTATGGCATTATTCAGAAATGTCTAGTAAATTATTTTATATGCTTGCATTTGACATACTGCAAATTGCACAGATGGACAGATACATCAAATCAATCAATCTCTCTCTTCTCTCTCACATTCTCTCTGATGTGAGAGTACATTGTCTAGATCATATGCAAAATTTTATATCACACAATTTTAGATCAGTTCTCTTGCCTGTGAAATTTTTTAAAAAGATGACTTGTCAATTAACTATGGGAAAAAATCTTTCATATATATCAAATCATTGTGTATGCTTTATCTTACCACTTTATTATACTGCAGTAAAACTGGGGGGGAGAGAGCTGATTTGATGACAACTTTTGCTTTCAGCAAAAAATTATTTCTAGTTTCTTAATCTCCAAAGAAAAGTGGCAAAATAAAATAAACGGAAAACAACACATACAGTATTTTTTAAAAACAAACTTAATCTTGAGATAAGAAGAAAACATTCAAAAATGGCTTTATCAAAAAAATTAAAAACTGTCATGTCTTGATTCCACTATGGTTCACCCACTATCTCAACTTAACAGAGCAGGCACATATCCCTTTGAAACCAGTCAGATAAGAATATCTCTGTCTTGGAACCCCAAAATGATTCCTCATCTCATTCAAACTAAATACCAAGATTCTACACCACTCTCCTCCCCTGTCAGACGGCAGACATCCTTGGGCCGAGATGCCCCCGCCCTTGGGACTTTCTTTGCCGGTTCTGTCTACCTAGAATCCTCTTTATGCCGATATTGGTGTAATTAATCACCGCACATTGTTTAGGGCTATATTACACATCACCTTTTAATGAGAATGGTCTTTATAAAGTTGAATTCCATCCTGCTTGCTAAAGGCCCCCTATCCTGCTTAATCACCTTTGAGAGAATGCATCACCTCCTAACACAATGATATTTACGTATTTTCTGGTTTTGTTGTTTATCGCCTTCCTCACCCTACTAGACTATAAACAATAAATTGTGTCTTTTATTCATTCATGTGCTGAGGTATGCAGTTTTTATGTAGTCACTTGGTTAATATTATATGAATTGTTCAATTTAAATTGTTTCACTAAAGTGAATCTATAAGAATTTATGCTAAGTAACATGATCATATAATTTTTAATCAACTTATTAATTGGGGAAAATCTTAGATTCTTTATTTCAATAGAACGAAAAGTTCTCATATAAAAATTACACTGATTTATTAGTGTTAACACTTAATATAACCACGGTACCTTCGTCAAAACTGAGAAATCACTGTTGGTTCAATACCACTAACTACAGAGACTTTATTCAGGTTTCACCAAGTTTTTTTGTTTTCTTTTCTTTTATTAGTGTCTCTTTTTCAGGATCCATTTCAGGATACCATATTGCATTTAACTGTCTTATCATCATATCTCCTTCAATCTGTGAAAGTTTCTTAGGCTTTTCTTAACCTCAGCATTTTTTAAATATACCTGCCAGATACTTTGTGGAAGGTTAGTCAATTGAGTTTGTCTGATGTTTGTTCATCATTAGACAGGGATTATTTGTTTGGGAGAAGAATACCAGAAAGTCTCATTCTCATTGCATCACATCAAAGGACCAATAATAACATGATTCATCATGGGTGATTTAACTTTGATTACTTGGTTAAGATGATGTCTACGAAGTTGCTTCACTAAACTTAATGCTTTTTTCTTTCCATACTCTATATATTTCTTTCCATACTCTATATATTGTATAAGCAGTATAAGGTCTGGCCCACATTTGAAAGGAAGGAAATTCAGCTCCACCTTTTGAATATGAATATCTAACTATATTATTTGGCATACTTCTTTAAGGAAGAGAGGTTATTTTTCCCTTATTTATTTCTGTACTTATTTATCAACAATGGTTATCTTTCATATTCTTGAGGATATTTTTAATATTCTCAGGATTATAATCCAACATAATTAACATTTTGTTGCCAAAACTGTTCTGGCTTTGGCCTTTGGGGGAACCTTCATGTTTGCTCTGTCCTTTAAAATAGTAACAAGTCTTTTTTCACATCCTCCTTTAGAATACTTCTAAACATTGCTGTGGGCTCAAACTATGACAGCCATTTTTTTACTCTAAATTCCCCACAAGATTCACCAAAGCATTATGTTTAGTACATCTTTCCTTCATTTTCAGTGGTAAAGTAAATCATGACACAGCACAGAAGATAATTTAGATGAAATATTGGACACTCTTAGCCTCAAAACAAAATCCCCTCAACCACAGCCACTTTCTCTCCAGAGGTTCTCCAGTCTTCTGTGAACTCTTGATCCCTCAAGAGTTTTCTTACATTCGTCATCATCTTATAATCCTCACAATTCCCAAATATCCAATTTGATTTTTTTTAGAAAGTCAATTTAGCTTCCTCATTGCTTTCAGTGATCTTACAGATAATAGCATGGTTCAGAGAAGAAATATAAAGAGACTCCAGTAAGAAGCTATACATCTGGCACTCCTTATAATGATTTTTAAAAGATAAAAAGAAATACCATATTTTACCTCTTTTAATGCAGTGCTAAAGAGATAAGTTAGCAAAAGAAAGTAGTAGAATGTCTTAGGAACTAGTTTTCAGAGCAATTTTATATAAAAACATTGTTGTTAGGTTTTAATACATCTATGACATTTCACTAATTTACTTTTCTTATCAATGTAGCAAAATAGCATGGAAAAAGGAGACAATATATAACTAAAAAAGGAGACTCAGAGAGGCTGAAATCCTTGGAAATGTCTTTTCCAATTTAATTCAATAAGCTTTTCCCATAAGGTGGACTGAAAGCACAGGCTGGTGGGAATATGTGACAGAACAAGCTTGGGAAAAAATGCAGACTGAGCAACTTTCAAGGATTGATGGACTAGTTCTTGGAGTGGATTCTAAAAGTTAAGATCTACGGCAAGCCAAATTGGCAAAAGGAAAATAGGTCTGGGAGAGATGCCAAACAGCATGAGTGTTAAGGTGAAGATAGGGTCAACTCACAAATAAGGGAAATACAGTGTAGAACGTAAAGACTTCAGGTTTTTGAAGTATTTGGCAAGGATGCAGGAGGGGAATTTGGAGTTCAATTTCCTCTATGAACTTTTTGTATAGATTGTAGGGAGACGCATTTGTAATCAAATAAAGTTACTTAGCAGAATCATCCAGTCCTAACAGCATCTGACCAGTAGTGCCTTAGGCAGCCAAGCCAACTCCCCATCAAAATGCCTATGAAGATTCAGAATTGTATGAAAATTCAATTCTAATTAACCCATGAGACTAAGAAACCGTATCAAAACAGAGTATGTAAGAAGTGTTCACTAAGCCTAAGGCAGTTTGTTTGGATTGAAAATTTCATCTAGTTTGTATTTAACGGAATAGTACTGACAATCTGGAAAAAAGAAGGAAGTCAATTCATACTAACCCTTCAACTATATGCTCTTGATACAGAAAGCAAGTGACTATAGACAAAATGTTTCCCAGAAACCAAGTGAGTTGAGGCTAGAAATAACTTCTGGCAACACGCTCCATCCTGAGATGGGTTGCTGATTCTCACATGGCTTAGCAGACTTTAAGGAAGTCTAAATTCAGTGTCAAAAAGTCTAGAAAGAGAAAGGCAATAAAACTCCCACAAACTACATGCTATAAAACACAAATTTGTGTGCATGACTAAAAACACATAAAAATCAAGGTAGGTAAAGGATTATGGTACTTGGGAAAGTATTAGCAGAACAATTTACAGCAGTGTAATAATATTGCTGTGGAATCAATTGCAGGGCCTCTGGAATCATCTAGAATGATGAGCTTACACATTTTAATATATGTTTATTACTAATGATTGTTACTAAAGTTTGTTTATTTGAATACAAATAACTTTAATAATTTGAGTTTTCTTATTCATGTTTATTAAATTCCTTACAAAGTCAAATATATTTTTATGGTCTCAGGCTATTTGCATCTATTATTTTATGAATTGTTTAATCATATTCACACCATTTTGTAGCATAATCTTCATATTAATTTTAGGATCATTCCGTAAATTAGCAACTTAATTGTTCTCATCTCATGTATTCTCATTTGTTCACTTAGTTTTCCCTTTGCATTATCACTTTGCTTATGAACTCACTAGACTTTTTAAAATTTTACATAATCAAATCTATCTCTTCATTTATATTTATATTTTTGTATAATTTTTGTATTTAAATGTAGAATGTAAAATCTTCAGGCAATTCAACAAAGGAATTTACCATGGAATAACTGAAACCCAAACCTCAACAACAAAAAAGTCACTTAATTCATCTACTGTTTGAGAATATCTATGGATGTGCTAGTGGATATGCTAAATATCCATTTATTCCCTATGATATAACCTCTAATAAGGTGATCATAAATTACCAAGCCAGTATCATAACCCAGGATTGTTTAGAATTCTCGAGTTCAGAATTTTATGCCTTAAGGTTTATTTTTTAATAATCTCTTTTAGAATAGTATTAGATTCAAGAATATATTACAAAGATAGTAAAGTCCCCATCTACCCCACACTGCTCTCCCTCCTACGAATATCCTACACTAGTGTTGCCTTGTTATAATTAATCAATATTGATATATTATCATTAATTCCACACTTTGCAAAGATTTCCTTAGTGTTTCTATTTTAAGATATATTTTTGCATACAAGCTGGGGTACAGGCCAGAAGGGTGGGGCGGTGAGAGGGTTCACCAGAGACAGAGTGGGGAGCAGAACAGGCAGATCGACAGAAATACACTGCTGAGGGGAGCAGCAGGCGAGGCAGGAGAGGTCTGCCTCACCATGTGGGAATCTCCCTGGCCAGGCATCGAACTCGCGTCGCATTGCGTTGCGTCGCCACTGCCAACATCTCCACAGTGCAGCGCTCAACCAACTGCACCACCAGGGAGGCCCCCCGATTTCCTTGGTTTTTACTTAATGCTCTTCCCTTGCGTGCCAGGCTCCCACTGGGAGACCACTTTACATTTAATCATCTTAATTCCTTATGCTCGTCTTCAACAGTTTCTTTGATTTTTCTTGGATTACATGACTTTGACAGTTTTTAGGAGTGCTGGTCAGGTATTTTGAAGAATATTCTCAATTTGGATTTGTCTTTTTTTTTTTTAATTTCATGATTAGCATGGGGTTATATGGGTGTTGTGGACAAAGATCACAGAGGTAAATTGTCATTCTGTTCACACCCTTTTAAGGATACATACTATCAACACAACTAAGGTGTGGTTTGCCAAGTTTCTGAGCTATGAAGTTATACTCTTTTTCCCTCCTTTTCATAGTGTATTCTTAAGGAGGAAGTCACTTTCTCTAATCCAAATATACAGAGTATAAATTAACATTCTACCTCCTAGGAGCTGAAATTCTACATCCTAAATAAAATTTTTGGGATCCTTCTGCAAAAGAATATTTGTCTACTGCTAAATTTATTTACTCATCATTTGAATATCATGGTAAATGCAGGTGTTTATTTTATATTCAGAGATATAATCCAAAAACACGTTATTTTATTGCTAGTACTGTTCTATGTTTGGCCATTGAGAGATCTTTCCAAAGCTCCTGTGCCCTTGGACATACCCCCTCATTATATGAGCATGCGTGTGTGTGTGCACTAAACTCTAGCATAACTTCCAGCACTATAAGATGCTCCGGGATTATCTTTTATATCCCCTGCTCTAGGAGCAGCCCTTTAGCCAACAAGGTTAAATGTGCCCTACTTATGCTGTTGCTAGAATTTTATGCTTTAAGTCAGCCAAAAGAACAAGAGAATGTGTGTATATACAAACCTGAGTTTTATATACACATATTCATTTGTATCTATATTCAGATAAATATGAATTCATAATGATGTCGCCAATTCTTATCCATTACCTGATAGATCTTATCTCCCACTCCAAAGGTGAGAAATCTGTTCCCAATCCTTAGCTGCCCATTATATAATTTTTGAGTTCCAGTACACAAGTGCGGTATATATTTACAGGATCGTTAACCTATGGAAAACAACCTTATCAACTTAAGTGTAGTGCTTATGGGCTTATACAGAACTTATAGAGCTTTTGTCAATAGTTGTATAGCCTTCATTCATCTCCGAAGTTACCCAGGTGAGCACCTTCCCCCCAAAACTTTCAGTGAGGGTTTTGGGTTTTTTGTTTTGTGTTTTGTTTTTTTTTTTTTGCATGCATGCATTTGTAATAATCCTCAAGTTTTCTAGAGAACCAAAATAATAAACTTACCTTTAAACATGTGTATCTTTGCCAAGAGAGTTGAAAACATTATCCATTATGATACCCATTTTGCCTTATAAAAATACATAAATGTACTACTGGTTAATAAAGAAAAATATTCAATATCCAGAAGACATGTATGCCTTATTTTATCAGAAAAAAAAAGTCTTTTAAAACTTAGTTCATCATAACAAAATAGCAATATACCCACTAACTTTTCCCTTTACCTTACTTCATGATCTGAAGTCAAATTCAATAATTAAATCATCCTACAATGTTCAACAGTAGTAACTCTCCCGTGTTTCTTCTGATTTTGATTTCCAGAATTTTTTGCTTATATATGATTTGTTTATATATGATTATGACTTATTTTACCTAATTTATGTTTAAGGGTGTCTCAATTACTTTCATGAATTTCAACTTAAAAATGTCTGAATGATTGTCCCCCCAGAACTTTGGACACAGCGAAGTCTTCATGTGCATAGATAACTAAAATATATAATACATGCAATGAATGATATCATAACAAAGTGTTTCCAAAACTATTTATTATGAACCCAACTCTTTGAAAAGCATGTCCTATGGGACCAACAAAATAATGAGCCCTGAAGTTCCTACAATTAAGAAAAGTAGCACTTAAGTGAAAAAAAAAACTAATCCTACAAGGATGTGTATGTTAAAACCAAAGGAGTTATTGATAAGTGAAAATATAACACTGTTTGGGATGGGGAAGGCAGAATTGATTGGAGGTACTCTGGAAGGTTTTATTGTAAAAATACTTTTGTTAATTTATCTTACAATATTCATTAAAGAGATACCAGATACAACAGTAAATGCTAGAAATCTAAAGATAAGTAAAAACATTCCCAGACATCAGTAACTGAGTCAAGATCAGAGTGCTTCATCTGTCCTTAAAATTTTGGTAGACTGGAGGAAATATAAAGGCAGGAGAGCTTGGGAAACTATCTGGAAATTTATTAACACAATAGTAGTTGGAGAAGAGCAAGTAAATCAATCTACCTAATGTCAAAACTATCAATATAGTGAAAATGCATAACTCTAGGTTGAACATCAAAATTTCAAGGGGGAGCTAAGAATGAGCCATATTTTTAAAAATAAGTAGTGTAAATAAAGGCAGAGAAGGGTATCAGCATTATTACCCAGAAGAAGTAATACACATAAAGACAGAGATAGAGAGGTAAAATCTACTGTAAATAGATTACTCTTTCAGGAGTAGAGTTTAAATTACATTTTAGTAGACACAAAAAAGTTGGAGTCAAAGTGAAGACAGCCTTAGAAGTCCTAATGAAAGCTGTAGAAGAGCTAATTGTCTAGGATATACAGAAAGATAATTAAAAGAGCTATAAATACATGTTAAGGTTGTTTTTCTGGTTTCACTTTACATGGAAAATCAGAAACAAAATAAAGAGTGAGAAAAAGACAAACTAATTACAAACCCTTCAAATCTAAAGATAGAACTGAGGCTACTAGAGTGGTAGGAGGAAGAGGAAAACAAAAAGGGAAGGGGACCCAAATGACTATGGTGGGGGACTGTGGGTGCATTAATGGCAGGTGTAGTGTGGCCACATACACCTGCAGGGTGTGATTCTACAACTCTAAGTCACATACTATGTTGTAAACCAATGTTGCCTCAATAAAAAATAATTAAAAGATTGTCTTTAACAACCAGGCACAAATTGGTGAATAAAAGGATAGAAGAAATGGTTGATGTCGAAAGAAATAATTAAATCAAATATGAATCTGACATTAGTGTCTAAGCAGCTGGATTGGAGAAATTAGAAAAATTAGATATGAGAAATTTTGGTGGAAAAATGAATTACCATTAATAAATGATTCATTTTATATCACTATAATATAAATCTACAAATATAGAACAAGTGCTTTTCAAATACAGACTGCACTATAGGAGAACGGATTTGAGGTGCAGACATAGTAATCACCTGCTTAGAGATGATAATCATGCTGTAAGAAGGGACAGTGTAAAGAAAGCTGAGACAAGTGCTTAGACTAAAGCTCAAAGAACACCAATGCCCAGCAACAAAATCAGACAGTCTGAAACAAGGAGAAAGGGAAGGAATCCTGAATCTTCACCATGTCATTTTGCAGTGTTCAATGTGTCCGTGACTGGGAAAATTATAAAAAAGCACATAAAAGTCAGGAAATGGAACAAATACAAAATTGCTCTAAATTTTCTCTAAATTTCTAGCTAACAACTGTCTTACATATACAGATTTTCTAGATGAGTTCTAGCATTCAAGATATGTGTTTGTTTATCTGTTTATAAGGCCAAGGACATGAAATACGGTTGAATGTATGTCAAAGACTTACCAAGCAAGACGTGTGGTTATATTCTCATCACAAATTAACATCAAACTAAACTAAATATAATTGAAGACTTTCCATTAAATAAGGGAGTTTCACCTTCTGTGGACACCCACTAAATATGCTCTGAACTCATTCGAAAAATTTCAAATATCCTGCTCGCCAATTTTAGCCTGATAACCTCATGAGCTGAATACACTGAATTTTCACCTATTCCTGAAGGACCCATCCATTTTCTCCCATTCTGCCTGCTTACCTGTACTTGTTTCATTTTCCTCTTTTCTTTTGCCTTTTGTCTTCCCCTTGCTTCTCCTCATTTCTCCCCATTCCCTTAGCTTTTCAAGTATCTTCTCTTATGAGAGCAATTGTTACTCTAATAGTAATCATCACTTTCAGTCTCTTCCTTTAGTACTGAATTCAACTATAATCGTTGCAAAAAATCAAAATACAATAATTCAATGTATGATAGGCAATTTTTTTTAAATAATGTTGGTTTACAGTACTGTATATGATTAGGGGTATAGGTTCACACTCTTAGATGCATGTTTCCATACCATATCTACTACCAAAACAATAATCCTCTAAAATAGACCATTGGTCCCCCTCCCTGCTTTCCTCACACCCTCCTTGCTCCCCTTGGTGGCCTCAATTCCACAGGCATTTTTCCAGGGTTTTCGTTTGTTTTGTTTTTTCTTTTGCTTTGTTTTCTTTATATTTCACTTTAAAGTGAAAACATTCATATTTGTTTTTTTTTCTTCTGACTTATTTCACTTAGCATAATCCCCTCCAATTATATCCATGTCACAAATGGCAACAGTTCATCTTTTCTATAGCCAAGTAGTATTCCACTGTGTATATATACATCACATCTTCCTAATGCACTCATCTGTAATAGGGTTCTTAGATTGTTTCTATAATATGGTTATTATTAATAGTACTGTAATGACCATAAAAATCCATGCATATCCCTTCTAATTAATGTTTTGCATTTTGGGGGGAGTTACCTAGGAATGGAATTGTTTTATGAGATAGATCTATTTGTAATATTTGAGAAACCTCCATGCTGTCTTTCCTAGGGGCTGACCCAGTCTGCATTCCCAGCAACAGGTTAGCAGGGTTCTTTCTACATACCCTTGCCAATTCTTACTGTTTCTTTTCCTTTCTGATATAAATCATTCTTATATATGTGATGTGTGAGGTGGCAGTTCATTGTTGTTTTCATTTGCATTTCCCTGAGGATAAGTGGTGATGTGCATTTGTTCACGTTCCCATTGGCCACCTGTATGCCTTCTTTGGAAAAAGATCTATTTAGCTCTTCTGCCCACTTTCTTATTGGATTATTTGTTTTCTTTTTTGTTGACTGGCATGAGTGCTTTATAGAACTTGGATATTAGCTCCTTGTCAGATGTATGATTTACTAATATTTTCTCCCACATGAACAGGTGTCTTTTTATTCAATGGTAGTTTTTCTGCTGTGCCGAAGTTAGCTGTGACTTTTAGTTTGATATATTCCGAGTTTGTTTATTTTTGTATTTGTTTCTCTTGCCATTAGTCAAGTCTTGAAAGTATCTCTAAAGTCAATATATTAAACAATTTTCCTACATTTTCTTCCACTATTTTATGATCTCTTGTCTCATATTCCAAGCCTTTAATCCATTTTTGAGTTAATTTTTGTGTACAGTGTTAGATATGAGGTCTACTTTCATCTCTTTGCATATGACTGTCCAGTTTCCCAACTCCATTTGTTGAAGAAGTTTTCCTTTCACTATTGTGGATTATTGACTCCTTTCTCAAAAACTATCTGTCCATGTAAGTGTAGATTTATTTCTGGGCTCTCAATCCTATATCACTGATCTGTGTGCTTATTTTTCCATACTATTTTGACTGTTATAGCTTTATAATATAGTTTGGTATACGGCTGTGTGATACTTCCATTCCTGTCTTTTGTCAGGGTTGCTTTGGGCATTTGGATTCTTTTGTGTTTCCATATACATTTCAGCAATATTTGCTCTGACAGGCACTACTTTCAATTACAGAAATACAAATTTACTGTGAGCTTATAGAGCTGTTGCAGGCTATCCCATTTCTCTTAGCTACTGTTCAAATCATCCTATAGTTAAAATTATGCAAATAACAAGCAGTGGATAAAAAGGCTGGAAAAATCAGGATTCCATCCCAATGATTAAAGTTTGATGATGTTCATAGTCAATGCAAAAATGTATGGCTAAATTTGGCCTCCTAAATGTTATGGATATTTTGATATCATTACAGTCATTTCAAACCATACATCGATAGCTTATGAAACAAAAATATTTGTTTAAGCCAAAATAATTTCTATTCTTGCTAATTATTTCACAATTTCCTATTTTCCATTGAATTAAAATTGAGGATATAAAAATGTTGATATATTAAATTCTAATAAAAACCATGATATTCTTTTATTTTGTTGTCCATGGGTCATTTCAACATTTATGAGTAGGTAAGAGAAATATTGTATGTCCTCTCAATATCCCAAATAAGTTATATTTAATAGTTCCCATGGTTAGAAAAAAATTCATCTAAAGAATCAACTGCTGATACAATGTATCTCATTGCTAGTATTGAATTGTATTGTCAGTGCTTAATGAATACATTGCTATAAAATAAAAGTTTTAAAAATTTGCTGCTTTTATTTGTTACTGTCTTACATAAACTAGGATTATAATTATTTATCTGAGTATTTTAATCCTATTTTTACTGCTAAATATTTACCCAGTTGATAATGCATGGAAAGTAGTTGTAATTGGTATGGTTTATAATTATGCATACCCAGATTAAACCAGACAAATGGCAGATCTGGTAATGTCATCATATTAAGAATATAAATATATTTAAAAATCTATTTAAAAGTATAATTATAAAAAGGGAATGAGAGTTGTTTTAAAATCTTTTCTAGGTACAAATAATCACATTTACTAAAGTATATTACAGAAATCACATAAGCAAAAGATATTACAATGTATTATTCAGAGAAACAATTGGAACTCAGACTTCCTAATAACTACTTGCTACTGCTGGCCAAATACAAAATGAGTGTAATCTACCATGATTAATTGCCTGTGTTTTTCCCAAACTGTATAATTGAGAAACAGTGTAATCAATGGTATAAATGTAACTCTAATGTATCTTTCATACACAGTATTAATGGTTTTTATCCTCTCCAAGTTTTCTTATGCCTAAGAGCAAACTATATTTGCAAAAGATTGGTTTCTATTACTGCTCTGATCCCAGGTGTCTTGTAAGAGAATGTTTTCATCGCATCAAGCATAGAATTGTATTTTAAGATGAAAACATTTCATTTTGATATTCTTAATGAACTAGTGTGACAAATGGGCTTTAAAATATAGTACACTAAACAAAGATCTTGCTATTAAATTTTAATTTAAAAAAAAGTAAAATAAGTGATCTGACTTCCTCTTCTCTGTGTAGGTTCTGAATTGCTACAGAAGAAGGCTGGCTAGGGAGGTGACTTCTGCCCTCTGATTGATGCACCTTTTCCCGCCATCCTTCAGCCCGTTCCTAGGAGCCCACCAGGAGTGCTACTCAGGAGTCACTGACATCAGTTGAATGACCCTTCATCACCTCCAGTCCTCTCTTAAAACTTCCATTAAAAGAGGTCAAATGCTGCCTCAGAGCCTGTTAGCAGCTCCCACCTGAAAGTCACCCAATTTTCATTTACAATTTGTTAGTCATTTGTGATGTATTTTTCATCAGTGCTCTTCCTTCAGCTTCCAATTCTTTCAGTGTCTTTTTTCCACCTGCTCAGAAAAGTTCTTTTGATTGGAAAAGTTAAGTTGATACTGAGAAAGTTTAAAGTACTGCTACTTCTATCCTTTAAGAGTTCTTTCTTTTGGGCCAGATAGGTGAAGAAACAACATTCTCAGCAATTACAAAGAAGCCTATTTCTATGATTGATAAATCCTGTATCATCCCAGAATACCTATTTAACATTAAAAACTTGATAAGAGTATGTGTTCCCGGGGAAAGGCTCTCAAATAAGTACCTTTTTCCCAAAATAAACTTGCAGGAATTTATCTCTATAATCTGCCATAAAAATAGAAGTTGACACATAAATAATTACTTCGAAGCATTAGTGTTGCTTTATTCCAAAACAAGTGGAGAAAGCAATAACGGTATTCAAAAATGATTGGTGTATATGTTTTTACTACAGCCAAATTTTCTACTGAGCTAAGAATCATTACTGAAGCACCGAGCTTAAAATGTTTACAAAATGAAAGAGCCACCTTTCTGTATAAAAATAATCTCTGCAGTTATGCCAGCATAGATAAAATATATGATGACTCTCAATTGTAAGGCTCTGAAGCCTGTACTCAAAGTCAATTGCATTTTCAACCAATGATCTCCAAGTGCTTAACCAATAAGGGTCATTGAAAGTGTTTCACACAAGAGAAAATACAAGTGATTTATCAAAATCAGGAAGCAAATTTCAAACCAGCTCGTGAACATAAACTAACTCTATATATGTAGATGTATGTGGATAGAGATTTGTTGATTTATATTTATATATTTCTAATGTTTACATTATGATGGCCGCTCCCCCATTTTATAAAATTTAAGGCTTATTTACATTAGTAAGTGTGGTCACTTATCTATTGGGAAAACCACAGATATGCACATTACTTTTTATCTTAATATTTCATTAAAATGTACAGGATTCTGTTTCAGTATATGGGTAGTGAAAATGAGTTGTGAGACGCAGTGAACTCTCAAATAGCCAAATGAAGGAAAAAAAGATACATGTCGTCTAAACTGATAGATGTTTTTAGTATTGCCGTTTCCTCTAAAACTTTTAAATGCACTCCAGCATTTGGACGTGAAAATAAATGCATTCTGGAAAGACATAATTAATCCGGTTTAATTTTAAAATACATCATGAAGTCTCGCTGTGAAACAGAGCACACTGGTCGGTGTCCTGCAAACCGCCCTTCTTTCTCACTCTGTGCTACCCAGAAATGGAATCACCTCTTGGATAAAAGAAAAACGCTCTTCCTCTTCCTTTGTAAGCTGGTGTGTTTTCTAGTTTTTACCTTCCCTATAGAGCAAATGTTTTTTACATATTTTTGTAGGAAATGTAAGTTCAATTCCAGTGGTCAGAACTAACCGGTTCCTGGTGTGGTACGGGGCAGGTCACGCACACAACTAGTCGGTCCCGATCTGCGTCTTTCCAAGCAGTAACGAACATTTACTCCCTGCTGTTGTCTCTGCTGCCCTGTGTTGTGCCTAGTACAAGGCGGCACTCAGTGAGAGTCTCAAAATGGATAAAAGAACAAATAGAATAAGATATGAGCAGGATTTTCTTCTGCCCATCATGTCTACTTTGGGTCTATTTTCCCCAATGACCTCTCCAATTATTGTAAAGAATAGAAAAGCACCTTTTCAGGCTATCTCTATGCTTAACCCACACATGTTGGCAAAAGCAGTTTAATATACCACGGATATGCATATTTTCTCAATAACAAAATGAGAATACTGAAGCTGCAACTGGTACAGATTTTTTTTATGTAGTTCAGTGTTTAAGGGGAAAAATACATACTTGCCAACTCAAAAATCTGGTTCATGATTTTATTATAGTACAAACAAATGTATGCCTTGCTCAACTTTTGTTGTTGTTGTTCTTTTAATGCTGCAGTTAAAGGAACTCTTCCTTCTGTCGACCAGTGCAACCGGTTAGTTAGCAGACAACTCCAGAATCATATTTCATTACACAACTCCAGGCACCTAGTGGCCGCAGAAAAGCCTGCATTGTTATTGGTTTCAAGACCACTGGGATATTAATTCATCACTGCACTCTCTCATCACTCCATCCATTACGCCTGTCTATAGTTCATGTGGAGCACAAGAATGACGCAGAATCCCATAAAGCAATAGCGTGAGATTACCAACACAATTATTTTCAGTGTAGGAAGGGAATTTTCTATAACGGCAGAAATAACTACAATCTGCTTTAGAAATATCCATGTTGCTATGGCCTTTTAAAGCTGCTACATAAGTGAGATTAGTAATATTAATCTATTCTTTGGCGAGGAAAGATATTGTGTGTGGAAAATTAAATAGGACCATCCATTTCAGAATTGAAATGCTAAGCTAAAATCTTCTTTTGCAGTCTCATCCTTTTTCTAGAGTGCGGTACATGCATCAATGATATAGGAAAGCACCCTGGCTCTCTTCCTTTGTTTGGATCTGGTTTTACAAACAACCGTAGTATCCATTTCCTCCGCTTACAAAATCTGTGACCAGGCAAGCCAGGGAGACCCAGCCATTTTATTTTTCCTTCAAAATCCATGAAAATATCATCTGCCTTTATCCATGCTTCCATATAAACATCAATGGGCTGATAGAAAGCAAATGAGTATAACTAGTTAACCAATAAATACAGGGTTTCTTTTTCCAATGTTCCTTTGAGTTAACATGCAAAATTCACGTTGAAAATTCAGAGTTTAACAACTAGTTTTTAAATGAACTAGAAATGTAATTTTGTCTCTCACAAATACAGAGGCTTTGTGCTAACAAAGATTTTTCTCTGAACACCGCTTTTCACACCTAGAAATGAATGGTATTAAGTAGAGGATGAGGAACAAGCAGCTCACCTTTTTTTTAGACAGAAGCCGAGCGCCATCTGCTGGATTAAAGCCTCCATGACAGTCTCAGAAACATTTTCGAGAAGAATTTAAAGGCCTGCAATAATTTCTTATATGTTCTCTTTTTTGTAAGAAAAAACAGTCTTGATTTATGTGAGGCAAATTTTTTGACACTAACTTCATAGTTAAGGAATATAATGCATTAAGTGCAATGATCCCAAGAAAAAGCACCTTTTCAGATCACTGAATTATTCTAACCCTCTTCAATTATTTGGAAGTTGAATTTGTTTAACCATAGTTCTCTGTATCTCCTTCAAAGAAAGGTAGTAGGTGTAAAGGAAAAGAAAAACCATTACAGAACATCCTCTCTAGTTAGTAACCATAATATGTGGAGTCCATTTTTCATAAAATATTTTGCCTCTTAAGTATCAAAATATTAGATGTGAGAAAAAAAATTCAGCTTCTCTGGTATTGTTAACATACTTTTTCTAAAATTTGGCATTACAGCCTACTGTTTTATAGTCAATTCTGGACTGAGAGTTTTGCTCTAATTTTATTTGCTGAATTAACGTTTTCAATACTTTTCCTAGAGCAAAATTCAGCTCTTCATCTCTAGCAAAACAGCTATACAACTGCTTTCTTTACCCATACTCTTCACATAAGAACAGGGTTTCTAAAAAAAAAACAAACTAGGGACTCCCTGGTGGTGCAAGGATTAAATCTCAGCACTATTAAGCTAGTGCCAGGCACTACAGCATAAATTAGATAACGGCCAGGGAGCTGACCCACCTATGGTGCAGCAGACCTCTCCTGTCTGTCAGCTGCTCCCCTCAGCAGTGTATTTCAGTGGATCTGCCTGTTCTGCTCCCCACTCTGTCTCTGGTGAATCCTCTGATGCCCCGCACCTCTGGCCTACATGCTAGTTCTTCTATGTATAAATAAATACAAATAAATCTTTGAAATAAAACTATCTAAATTGAAATGTATTTATCGGTTCATTCCTTGTATTAGCAAGCAGGAAAAAAAAATCCTAGATAGCAATATATTAAGGAAGAGAAACTAAGTAGATAAGTAAAAGTTATTATTTGGTTTTCAATGGCTTTTCTAAAGGAAACTTCTATAGATGGTGGTGGGGAGTAGAACAAAGAAAGTTTTAGATCTCAACAAGAAAATCCATTCTTGCAGTGACTTTACCTTGTTATCATTCTCAAGTCAAAGCCTGTCATAATAAATGCAACCATAAATCCAGGGCCAGTGACTCTGAGCCTATCAGCTTCACAAGGAAGTATTTCCAAGCCATAAATACAGACTGATTGAAAACCAAGGTCAGGTTTGTATGATGATTTATAGAGCTATTTAAAGAAACTGTCCAGGACTTAATCCAAATGAACAAGAACATTTTCCACAAATGTGAATGTATCTTATATTAAGATATTTGAATAGACATATAATAGATGTTTAAAGCTACATTCTGTTGCATTGTGTGCACAAAAAGCAGAGAGAAAGATAAACAACTAATTTAAAATACCACCAAAAGTAAATCTAAAGAAACTGGGACACGACACAGTGGCGGGCCCCAGGGACGGTCCTCAGCGCTGCCCTCTCTAGCTCACGAATCCTTCTCATCTCAGTTCAATCACTGCTTCCTCATGGAAGTCTCGCCTGACCTCCTGACTAGGTCAAATTGCCCTATTATATGCTTCACGGCACAGTTATCCGAACTTCATCGCTTTTATCACAAATGCAGTTTTATGTGGCTATTTGATTAATTTCCCTCTCCTAGTGGACAGTGGGCTTCATAAAGATACCTTCCTATCCTCATTGCCAATACCATGTCTAGAATTTTAAAAAATGCTCTTAATGGACAAACGTGTAACATGTGAGTGAATTAAATGAAAAATGGGAAAGACTGTTTGACAGTAATTCAAGTTTACATCTTATTGGAAGTCTGCACTTTATAGAGTAGGTGCTAAGCTCTTACTCCCAATCTACAAATAAAAATTTTAACTTTAACAAATGGAATAGAGCCAAATTCTCAGGAATGTAAGATACCCATTTGAAATTAATTAAGTTCTTGAGGATGCCATGTAAACAGGCTAAAGTCATTAAGTTGGTAACATCCTAACCTTCCGGATTGCACGCTGTCCCTTTCAATCTTGTTCCCTGCAGCAGTAGGTCAGATGGCTGACAATTTCTTTTTATTTGCTCGCTAATATTAGCAAAGATAATAAAATTTCTATTTTATACCAAAGTTATTGTGAAACAATACTCTAAATAGATATGTGCAGAAACCATTGCTTTTGCAGTTCAGAGGGTTAGATTGTATTGAAAGGGCAAAACAGTGGTAAGCAGTTGTAAGATTGAAGATTTTTTTTAAGGCTGAAAGAGAACAGGATTAAATAGAAAAAGTATCAAGAAAAAAAATTATTGCATGAACTCTTTTTCCCACATATATTTTTGTCTGTGTTCTTACATCTGTTGTTATGGCTGCAAAATATATTTATTCCCTTAGAATATAATCCAAAAAGTGTGAAAGCCATAGGAATTGGGCAAGGGTCAGAAAACTCTTTCTGTAATATTCAGGTCATAAAAATGTGACATTTTGTGAGCCATACTCTCTTTTTTCCACAACTCAACTCTGCCTTTCCAGCATGAAGCAGTCATAGATGGCACAGAAACAGACATAGCTGTGTTCCAAGAAAACATTTTGTATAAAAACAGGCAGCCAGTAGATTTGGCCCACAGGCTAGAAGATCTAAAGAAATGAGGCTCTTTCCACTTAGACATTCTGCAAACGAGAAGAAATAGAAGAAATAGATGCTAACTTGATGCCTAAAACTGCTATATCAGTCACAAAGTGATTCACATTTGGACAAATGGGGGCAGGATGTGACATTTTTAACAGCCCTAATGTGCTCTCTGCCTCTCCCCTTTCCTTTTACTTTTTGACACAATATTTCACACCAGTCTCCAAAAGATTTCTGAAATAATTTATTTTTCTTGCTGAAAACCCTTTGGATTACTGATCATCAATTCATTTCTTTAAACTACTTCATAGGCTTCTTTGAAAGTTTAATTTGCCTGTCGTCTTTCTCTTTCAACGAATCCTCAGCGTTCACAACTAATGAGATTGCCTCAACCAGGCCCTTGGTATCTCCCAACTTCATTCACTAGACTTGATCTATCCTCTGGAATATAGTATGTGACTTTGGGGTTGCTCAACACACTGCGGAAGTAAATAATACTAAAATAAACCCACAAACACGCAACCTTGGCTTTTCTGTGTGTTCTTTCCCAGTGGAGATCTTGACAATTGAAAGCTTTATATCTGTGGAAATTCAGCTGACTCAAGGAATGAATTATAAGGCCAATAACCTGGCAAGATTCTCTAGAAAAGTACAGTCACATCCCAAAGAAAGTAAGTAAACACCATTTCACGCAACCCTTTCCAGAGTCACCTGAGAAGTGTCAGTGTCTGTTCTGGGGTATTGTTAATCAAGCCTTGGAAAGGATTCAAGGAAAACTATAGGAGAGAGACAAGAAATAATTCCTTCTGAAAAGTCTTTAGAAAATATCTATTCTGGAGAAATGTTCAAAGAATGAATGAAATTTATCTGATTTTTTTAATAGACATCCTGTGAAGACATAAATATGGCTTTCATAGACTTAAGAGAGCTAAGGACCCCAACACAACCTATACCTCATATTTAAAAGGTCAACACTAAAGAATTAATTTTAAAAGCAGTAAGGAAATTTCTATACATTTCAAGGTGTGTCTCTTGAAAGTCTATTTAGAAATATTTGCTCAAAGAGTCTTTTCAGAAAAGACTTCATTCCGCTCAAACTAATTTCTGCTAATTTCTTGTGAGTTTCCACTACTTAAAGACCTAATTTCTAGTAGTTTATTTTCACCAATTCAAATACCACTAAAAATGTAATCTATGACTCCAAACACAAATTTGAAATTATTTTGATGTTTAGCTACACATTCCCAGCTTCTGCTATATGTGAAACCTTTATAATTATGATCATGCTCTTCTATCAACATTTAGCTCAGAGCTCAATAGCTAGGAAGAAACCAAACCTCAAAGTTATTGCTGGGTTTATTATTACAGATTTGGTCTCTAGAATTAACCATTAATTCTATAATGATAATATGTAACAACCTTAAAATATCAGCCAGTGAAATAAGTCAGACAGAGAAAGCTAAACACTGTTTGGCTCACTCCTATGGAAGACACAGAAACAAATAAATAAACAAAACAAAATCACACTCTCAGACTTTAAGAACAAAACAGTGGTTACCAGGAGGGAAGAGGGAAGGAGGGTGGGTAATGAGGTAAAGAAGAGTCAATTTTATTTTGCATGATGGAAACTAGACTTTTGGTGTAGAACATAATGTAAGTACATAGAGATGCTGCTCGATAATGTTA
This sequence comes from Scalopus aquaticus, assembly GCA_004024925.1. Lineage (NCBI taxonomy): Eukaryota > Metazoa > Chordata > Mammalia > Eulipotyphla > Talpidae > Scalopus > Scalopus aquaticus. Next base: position 82,161 of record PVIJ01005022.1, on the reverse strand, counting down.
TAGACCTGAAACCTATATAATGACATAAGCCAATGTTATTTTAACAAAGAAAGGCAGATCATAAAGAGCCAGCATGTGTCTTTTGCTCCTGTATCTTGGGTTTTCTGGGACAGCTCTGCTTCTAGAAATCCAGTTCAGGACTGCTCCCAGGGTCTCCACTCCAGAAGCCTGGCCAAGGCACAACCGCTGGGAACAGGCCACCCTTGCGGCGCAGGACAAGGGCACAGGATCATGGGCAAAATCACACCACCTCTTGAGGTCTGCTCAGCACCAACACACTGAACTTGTCCCCATATTTCATTAGACAGTCAGTCAAGCTTAAAGTTTCAAGTCAGTCAATGGAGAGAGGAAGCCTGATCTAACCACAGGAAGCTTTAGCAAGGGCATGGGATTATTATAAAGAATATCACCTGCTATAGCCCATACACAAAATCCATTCAAATAGATCTCATAAAAATTCTTGAAGTGAGTGATCTCAATTTTTGTGAAAGGCTTTTGTGGCAAGACAATATAAAAACCAGTGCAAGGGAGGCAGCCACATGACAAATTGTCATGAAAGTCACAGGATTTTGTACTTGATAATGACAACGCCAAGGAGCACAGAGTAGAAAGTTGTTGCGGCATGTCATCCCTTCAGCCTGAAATACCTAGAATGGAGAAAAACAATTTCCATTTCACTGGGAAACTTTATGACAATTTAAAGAAAGGAAGAAACAAAACATGTTTTCAAGATGTGCTAACTAATGACAGATTAAGAGAGCTCTGTGGACATACAAAGAGATACAGGGTTCAATTTGGAACACATGGAACTTGAGGTGCTATCAGGTCATTTACTTGGATTTCTTCTGAAAATATTTGAAAGATGGGATTGAAGGATGACTCAGGCCTGAAGATATAAAGGTAGGAGTCAGGAATCTGATGTGATCTTTAAATGCTGGGTATGATGATGTGATTGAATGTGTCAGTAATAAAGGCAGCAAATTCACAGAAGTTTCAGTGACATCTAGCCTCAGAAGTAGAAACAAAGTAAGTGATAAAAGTGAGGAAGAGGCAAGCATCTGTTATGGACTAAAATCTAAACTAAAATATGTTGAATTTCTCCCCAAAATTCCTATGTTGAAGCTCTACCCAGCCACGTGATGGAACAAAATAATGGTTACCAGAAGGGGAGGGGGAAGCAGGGTGGGTAGTTGGGTGAAGGGGGGTCAATTTTATGCTGTAGGATAGGAGCTCTTGATCACCCTCACCCAAATCTCCACCGCACAGCCTTATCCCCGTCTTTCCACTATCTCCTCTTCCCTCCTCCCCACCCCCTAGGGTAACCAGTATGTTTTTCACAGAATCTAAGAATTATTCTAGTTGTTTTACCAGTCTCTCTGGTTATTTATATCCCACAACCAAATGAAACCTTCCAATAACTGTTTTCACTTCCTGACTTATTTCCCTTATAATAATCACCTCAAGATCCATAAATTTTCTTCCAAAAGACTCTATTTAATATTTGTAATAGTTGAGTAGTATTCCAACCATTTCTTTATCCACACACCCGTTGGTGGGCATTTAGGTTGGGCCCATCACTTGGCCATAGTAATAATGCCGCAATGATCATAGGAATGCATAAATCTCTGCTATCAGTATTTTCATTTTCTCTGGGTAAGTGCCTCGCAGTGGTATTGTTGGATCACATGGGATTTCCTTTTTTTTTTTTTTTTTTGTAGATGCCACACCATTTCCTATAGAGGCTGCACCAGATTACAGTCCCAGTAAGAGTGGGCAAGAGCTCATTTTTCTTCTCATCCTCACCGACTTGGTGTTATTTCCAGTCTTTTGATGTTGGTCAGAGCATCACACTTTTACAAAATTGTGGGGATATGGGCCTCCCTGGTGGCACAATGGGTTAAGTCTCAGCACTATGAAGCTATCCAGAGCCACTGCAGCATGAGTTTGGTACCTGGCCAGGGAGCTTCCCACATGGTGCAGCAGACCTCTCCTGTCTCACACACTGCTCCTCTCAGCAGTGTGCTTCAGTAGATCTGCCTGTTCTGCTCCCCCCCCACCCCCCACCCCCGTCTCTGGTGAATTCTCTCACCATCCCACACCTCTGGCCTATACCCCAGCTAGTATGCACAAATAAATAAATCTTTTTTTAAAAATTAAAAAAAAAATTAAAGTGTGGGGATACCTAGGTTTTGATGTATATATTTTTAAATTTATTTCTCAAATACATCATGATTGAAAGTATTAAACCATTAATGTTCACAATATTTAGAAGCTCTACCTGTCACTTAGGATGTTCTGACATTTACTAGAGAAAAAGCACAGCTGATGGAAGGTATATATCACATTCAATTAAATAATTTCTGAAGGGAAATCAGCAATAAAAGATAAAATCCAGATTTATAGACTATGCTTCACCTTCAAAAAGATCAAAAGACATCTTGGAATCTTCAATGATTCCAATTAACCAATCCTAAGCACGTTGTACACACAATGGATTAAAGGAAAACAGAATTGCAACCTTAGAAAGTTTGAGATGATCCACAACTCTGTGCTGCAGTCAACAGAGAGAATCCTGCTCAAGAGGCATGTTTCAATAGTCATGTGTTTTAGACAGCTCATATAAAAGTATGAGAAACAAATTTGGAAATGTACCTAGACCATCAATCTAAATATTCACATACATTACAAGAGTCAGAAGTGCACTGATTTTCTATAAGCTAGTTCCAAATAAATTTGGAAGGGTAACAGGAATTCATGGTTACCTGAGTGAGGATAAACAAACTAAACTCAGCCATCTAGATGTTATGATTCACTGTTGGCTGCAATACAATTGCTTTATGAATAATCCCAAGAGGGTTGAGAATGAAATGTCCATTCGGGCTGCATTTAAAGATAATGTTGACTGGGTTTCCAAAGAGGAATATGAGGGTGTCCAGTGTTTCTACAAACAGCTTGGTGGAAAGGGGACATCGAAGAATGGCACCCTCCAAATCATAATAGCCTGAAGTCCCCACATAAAGGAACATGTTTATGGGAATCTCGTTTATAAGCACAGATCCCCAGATCAAAGCAGGAATTCTAATTATTGCCCCCATTAAATGCATCCAAAATTATAAATAAAAAAAGATTAAGGAATAAATGGGAGCTGTTTAAAGACACCTTGGTCATAACAAATGACCATGAACTCCACAACCTTATGTGGGGAAGGACAAAGCTGCTATGTTATGATTCTTTCAATAGCTTTTGTATCTGACAAAAGGCAAATAAATGCCTTTGGAGCCTTCTCTCAGAAACAGGGACTAGAAATCATAGCCAGCTCCAGAGGTCTGGAAAATGACTTTGGAACAAAAGTAGAGGTATTTCAGCAAAATTCCTTTTCACTGCTCATTTCAAATGATGACTTTTTTTAAAAGACTTATTTATTTATGCATACAAGCTGGGATGTAGGCCAGAGGAGTGGGGAGTAAGACACAGTGGGGAACAGAACAGGCAGGTTGACTGAAATACACTGCTAAGGAGCGCAGAGGGTGAGGAATCTCCCTGGCCGGGTATCAAACTCGTGCTGCAGTGGCTCTGGATAGCTTCACAGTGCTGCGCTTAATCCGTTGCACCACCAGGGAGACCCTCAAATGATGACTTTTTAGACATACTTATGACACTGACTTTCCACACACAGGCTTGAAAAGAAGGGGAATGTGTCCATAAGATGGATTTAGGACCCTTGGCAGGAAGAAGCACGTAGCTACTAAACAAGCTGGTTTTGATTTGCACACAAGAGTTTCAAATGTTGTGCTAGTAAGTAACCTGAAAAACCACAAAGAAATGTCCCACAGGATGTGAAAGTAAAATTACAGAGGCAAGTTTGCCTCCTTGGTGAATTCTGTGTTTATCTTCACCTAATATAATTAATAACAAAACTAAAAAGAAATCTTTGCTCATAATACCATCATGAATAAATAAATTACAAAAGGGCCTTATACCTAAATAGCACGGTGAAAGTAGTACTTGGTAAACAGATTCTAATAAGTCGCAAGAATATCAAAACAGGGTGGTACTCAGTTAGCTTCCTAACCTTCATGAAGATGAAAAATGTGTATACAGAATACCTAATTTAATATACGGGGAGTCTCATATAAAATAATTAGCATCAAGCATTCCATTAAAGGCTTGGATTCTAGATAAAATAACTGGTAATGAAAGCTTTTGTTAAGCCCTTGGTACACATATAAGAAGAGAAATACATAACAGAAGTTGGATAAATTATTCTTAAGAATAAGAATGCATTTGCTGTGAAAATTGTAGCTTCAGGAATAGAGGTAATCTTCACAAAGGCTCCTAGCTGAATTACAATCAGCTCTATCCTTTAAAAAATATATAATCAGGTTTTTGCTGCATGGCTTTTTTGTTCAATAAATAGATTTTTTAAATCTACATTAGAGGAGACACTGAGAAAAAATAATGAATCTGGCAATGAAGAGGAATCTGTAAATTGCAGAGTAGCCATTCACGTTGCTGGTCACGTCATTTATATATATATTTATATTTATGTAGTATTTAAAGAATTAATAAAAGGGGGATTTACAGCATTTTCCTTAAGCATGGCAAGGTCTAGCAACAATTCTGACATGCAAAATATCAGATAGACATTTGAAAATTATTGTGCTAGCCAAGCAGGACAGAGGAGAAAGAGAAACAGAAATACAGGAAGGAAGTAAGGTTGGGAAGGAGGAAAGATGGGTGGGAGGGAAGGAGGAAGGGAGGAGAAAGAGCTAGAAACGCAATGTGACAGCATTGCATAAATAAATAAAATCTGACTGTAAACATGCTGTCATCAATTAATAACTCACGTTGCAAGTCTATGAGATATCAACTTTTTCCTCATATCCTTTCCTATTCCCCTTTGGAGAGTGTGACTATTTTACTATTGATTCCTAGAAAACATTGGCACATCCATTGTCAGCTCTTAGCACAACAAATATTTTCATCTAGTCTGTTGACAGGCCTTTTTTCTTTTTCACAAAGTCTTTTAATAAAACAAACTACTCTTGCCATAGCGCACTTTACCAACTATGTCCTATATGTCCCAGGCTTTTGTTCCTTGTTTATGAAATTCTTCATTACTCCAAAATAAAGAGATATCTTCTTCGTTTGCCTCACAAAGTCCTACAGTTTTGTTCTTATTTAGGGTTTTATTCAACAGATAATTTTTTTGTTGTTATTGTTTATGAAAGATAAGGATCCTATTTTTTTCATAAGGGTAATTTATAAAGTGTCCATTCTTCCCCGCTGATTTATAGTCTCATCTCTCATGTATCAACTTCACATATATAAACACACACACGGTTGTATTATTTGGGCTTTCTGTTCATTTCCATTGGTCCATTAATCTTTATCATTCTCTATCAATGCTGACTTGTCTTAATTACTATTACCTTAAATGTTTTAATAGACTGGTAGTATGTTCCTTTCATACCTGTTTCTGCTCTTTCCCTTCTCTCTTCTACATGAATATTACTATCATCGTCTCAAGTTCCATGAAAATGTTGGTAAGACTTTTATTGGAATATTGCTTTGAGTTTATGCACAAATTTGGAGATACTTACAGTTCAATATTTTGACTCTCTTAGCACACAAAATCTTGTCCCATTTATTTCATTGTTTAATGACTTTCAATAAAGTTTTATAATTTTCTCTATAAAAGTCTTGCACATATTTTGTTAGATTTATTCCAATTGTTTTATATTTTAGTTGGTACAATAAGTGCTGTTTTATTAAAATTACATTTCTTTTTTTTTTCTGAACCTCATATGTGATAAATCTGATGAGATCTGTGATTATTTTTAACAGTTCTGAATTTTCTTGGACTGTCCTTTACCCGCCAATATTTTTCTTCCTATTTTAATCCTTACATTCACTCATATTTCTGTTCTTTCTAGACTGATCTGTACAATACAAAATAGGACAAGTTTTCTCTCACTGGTTTCACAGTTTTAATGATTTACCACTGTGGTGAAATGTGATAGTTTAAGGAAATTTTATTCTATTCTTACTTTGTGAAGTGATTTTATCATAAAGAACAATGAACTTTGTTGACTTTTCTGTTTTTAAGTAAGTTTCCCTCTTTAATCTGTTAAATGTGGTGAATTTCATTAAGAGCTTTTGCAATTGCATATCTTCCTTATATTCCTGGGTGACAAAACTTATATGAGCATGAAGCATATTTTAAACATTTTGGATTTTGGTTGTTAATTAACTGGCTTGTAAATGCTGGCTTCTAAATTGATGTAGTAGTATGGATGATAATTTTTCTCACTTAACCATCTTGTTTTACTTTGGTTAAATTGTTCCATTAAAAGAGCTAGACAGTCTTCTTGGTTCTTCTGGTCTCTGAAAGTCTATCTCTGTATATGGCAAATACTAGAGTTGTTTGTTACTTACACACTTAATAGAACCAGTTTGCTTGGTAAATGGGGGTGGGGGTAGAATCATTTAGTTATTTAGTAGCAAATGTTTTATATACTGTTTCAATTAACAAGTTTCCATGTTTTCTACTTCTTGTCAGATTTTGAGAAGTTATTTTTCCTAACAAACCGTACCCTTCACCCAAGTTTTCAAAATTATAGGCAATATAATGACCATATTTTTAAATGTTCACTTTGTGTGTGCTTCTGTCACCTTGGTTATTTTGTTTTGTTTCTGTGCATTCTTAGCCAGTCTTGCTTCTTCATTTTTACTTTGGGTTTATTCTGTTGTTCTCTTTCTAAAACTTTTTTTTTAAGATTTATTTATTTATGCATACAAGCTGGGGTACCGGCCAGAGGCATGGGACAGCGAGAGGGTTCACCAGAGACAGAGTGGGGAGCAGAACAGGCAGATCGACAGAAATACACTGCTGAGGGGAGCAGCGGGCAAGGGAGGAGAGGTCTGCTGCGCCACGTGGGAATCTCCCCGGCTGGATGGGTGTCGAACTAGCGTCACCATTGCTGCCATAGTAGTGTAGTGCAGACTTAACCAATGCGCCACCAGGGAGGCCCTCTTTCTAAATCTTAAGATGGACAGTATGCTCATATTTCTTCAAACGTTTTTCACAATAATTGTCTTTCTGAGCATTTTTTTAGCCAAATCCTATAACATTTGTGTTTTCTTTGCATTCAGTTATAAGGCCTACTAATTGTTATGATTTTGCTTTTGAGTTATACAGAATGGTTTTATCTCCAAATATATAAGGATTCCTTTCCCCATAAAGTGAATCTTTTCAAATCAGTTCTTCTATGGAGAATCAGCACACGGAGGCACTGGCTCCACCCCGGTCACTGGCCCACACGTGGCCGCATTCAATCCTAAGCTCCTGATTCCTCACTCAGTGCATCAACCAAACAGCTCTGGGGACTGGCAGTTCCTACCGAGACAAACTGTACAAGGCATAGTTTATCATTTTGGTTTCAGTCTTTTCTTTACTTTGAGCCCCTGTGGTCCTTTTTCTTGCAAGCTAAGTTATACATTTTACAGTGTTTTGTAGCAGGAAGTGTTCAGACTACCTAGACAACCTTATTGCCAGAATCAAAAGTCTGAGCATGGGTGTTCATTTATATGCTGTAGTTTGGGGAGTGGAGAGAGGCATGAGATTGACCCATTGCTAGCCTATTTTGTTTAGTAAATGCCATTTTCAGGAGGATATTACTGCCAATGGGGTCTTCATGTAGAGGACTGCTTCCTTTTCAGCATGGATTACAGATGATCCTATTCCCTTGGCTCATCAGCATTCAACGATGTATCTATCATAATATCTAGAAAGCACCTTGGGCTCTGGGATTTAGGCCTCCCCACGGCCACAGAATATCAGATTTAGATGTCAAAAAAATACAGATTCATGATTTATTAAATTACATATAAAATATGCATGTGAGGGAACAGTAAAGATAAGTACTTGAGTATGATTAGGAAAATGAAGACAAGAAGAATTGGGTAGGAAAATAATAAATTCAAGGATAAAATCAGTCTATCAAGAAAGTACTACATTGTACTATTCATCTACTAGAGGTACATCAATTTGCTATGAAAAAAGAGAAAAACAAAGAGGAAAATATACATCATAATAATCAAAATATCACTAGGATTAAGACATGCTAGTTGTTATATATTATATCAAATATGATATTATAATAATGCAAAACCACATCTAGCCCAACTATTATATAAGTTGAAACATCTGCCCCGGGCAAAAAAAAAATCTGGTCAGAAAATGTGGAGAGATGTAACAAAAATAATAACTGAGGGACACCATAGAATTATTTTTCTGTTTACCACAGAGAGTAGATGAAGGCATAACCTTTATGGAAAGTTTGGATATGATTTTCTGCAGTGGACTCATTCAGCAATGTTTCAAAGGCCTTTGTCTCTCTATGATAGTAATGGGCTATTACATACCAAATACCTATAAGTCATATTATAAAAGTACAATTAGTTTGGTTTTATGGCAAAAGTTGGTATCAGGATTATATGCAACTTTCATACGCAGAAAGTAAAAGCTATGTAATTAAAATTTTACTGAATTTTAACGATTGAGATTTTAATCATTGAGATATGAGGGTAGTACAGAAAACTGAGTGTGTTATATGTATGATACATATCATAAGTAGATCAAAATAAATATTGAGTAATTTATATTGTTCACAACAGATATAACTGGGGAAGAAATTAAGTGGTATTCAATAGAAATAGTAACCTTTGTTTTCTAGAGGGTTAGTACCTCTAAAGAATGAAATCACATTAAATTAAAAATATGAAAAAAATATTTTCAAAAAAAAGCAAAAAATATACATAATCTATTTATAGACAGAGATATTTCTATGTTCGTAAACTAGTTCTGTTGAGATTGGAAAGTGACACTGGGTGATATTGAGCTACTCTGGAATAAGCTGTATTTTCATGAGGAGACATGTTTTCATTAAACTTATAAGAAAGATAAATGGCAAAGAAGTGGTAGAAATGCATGGCATACTAAACACTGAATGTGTGAAGATGGTCATGAAAATAAATGAGCTGCATGCTCAGTAATAAAACCTACCTTAATTGAGATGGAGAAAATCAATTAAGAGTAATGCTGGAAGAAAGTCTGGTGAAAAACAAAAAGATGGAAGGCCATGATTTTAGAGAGTGTAAGGGGATGAATAAAAGCACTGATACAATTAAAGTAGTCCTTAATCCTTCATTGATGATAGTGTTTGCCTGGTTACATTTTTAATGTATTCCGGAGTCTAGAAGCCAGGTAGTTGCTATAACAACGAAGTTATGATTAAAGCTCAATTAAAGCAATTTCTATGAAAGGAGCAGAAGATATGGGATTAATATGACATTAAAAACAAAAAAAAACAAAGAATTTGTTTTATGGTAAGGATCACAGACACCCTTAAAAGAAAAGAGAAAAGGAAATAATGCTGTCAGTGTTTCAGCTATAGGGAACTGCGAGGTTGTTGGTACAAATGTCGATAAAGAGGGGAATTCTGACTGGAAGAAGGGATGTTTAAATTTGTATTTGCAATCTCCAACTAGTTCACATCGATTGTAGCAATGCTCTGAAAACACAAATGGGTTTAATTTTTTAACCTAAAGGATAGCTACTGCTAAACATAGGACATTGCCGCCATCTTGTGGTCATATTGAAAATTACAACATGTATTAGAATTTTTCTAGCCTCCAAAAGATTTTTAAACATACTCCTTTAAAGGATTCTCACAGAGCCATTACAATTGTTTCAAAAGAAATTATATGTTTTCTATATCTATTATATTTAAGTTTCAACTCCATCATTAGTCAATAGATAAAATACTAGGGACATATATACCAGGGTATTATTTTAAAAAATACAGAAAAATCCATAAACCAAGTTAGGGATGCATTTCAGTGACTTAATTTTTTGCCACATACTTCATGACTTGGGGGGGTGGAGTAAAGTTAAATGGGAACTTTTTGTGTATTAGAGAATAAGAGATTATGCTTTGGAAATTTCCAAAATGGTACTAAAAGCACTGATTTCTAGCATTCCCCTTATCTGTCTCATAGAAGTGGGGATCAAATGAGATAGCACATACAAAATCGCTTCAAACTGGGAACTGCAGAGCTCTATTTAAAATTAAAAGACTATTAAACAAAATAAATAAGGTAGAAGGCAATGTTGAATATAAGGCTAATTAGGTAGGGGAAAGTGAATTGTGGTAAAACACTGGTCTCCACGTGGTGCTGAGAGAACAGCTCAGGATATAGATTATTGTTTTCTAATAAATATCAAACATCTGTTATTTGTGAAGGGCATTTTTTAAAGATTTATTTATGCATACAAGCTGGGGTACAGGCCAGAAATGTGGGGCGATGAGAGGGTTCACCAGAGACAGAGTGGGGAGCAGAACAGGCAGAGCAGGCAGAACGGAAATACACTGCTGAGGGGAGCAGCGGGGCGAGGCAGGAGAGGTCTGCCCCGTCATGTGGGAATCTCCCCAGCCGGGCGTCAAACTCGCTGCCGACAGCTCCACAGCACAGCACTTAACCACTGCGCCACCAGGGAGGCCCAGAAGGGCATTTTTTTTTTAAGTTAAATGTGAAGTGCTGCCTCCTCACAGCTTAAAGGGGAGGAGGACATACAACCAATGTTTCAATGTAAAAAGATGTGGAAATGTTTCGGTAAAATTTGGCTAAGTTCAGTGAGAGGTGCCAATATGTGGATCCATTATCAATTAAGATTATAATAACAGCTAGTAGAATACATAGAAATTGAGTTCATAAAATAAATGTTCATCATTACACATGATGCTAAAAGTTACGATAAGGGCTTTAAAATTCTGTAAGTTATGCTGAAATTCTAAAACATCTATATACGTGTTATTTACACACACACACACACACACACACACACACACACAAAATCTATCTATAGTGTTTTTTTCTTCAATGAAATCATGAATTGCAGTATGTAAAACAAATTAAAAGAGGTCATCCACTGAGAACTCTTAGACCTGCCTTGACAAGCTCACATTTCACCACCACAACTTCTCCACCCACCCCTGAGGTAGGTCTGCTGAGTAGTTTGAGTTCATGGACTTAGTTCCACCACAAAGTAGAAGTTCTGAATAATCTACTCGAAAGCTTTTTATTCAACATCTGTGAGGGGAAAAAAGAACAGGCTAAGATGGGAGGGAGATACAAGTACATTTTTTGGTCCTAAAAGAAGGCAATTTGAGAAAATAATGTCCTCACAATGTCTAATACCACTGGTTGTTTTGCTTAGTGATACTTCTAAAAATAATTAAATCTAATTCTTATAACTTAAAGAAAAATGTTAATCTATATGTAATATAATGTGAACATGAGCATTTTGAACAAAGTGATGAGACAATAGTTACTGGACACTTGTGAGGTATTCAATCAGGATATAAATATTCAAAGAGAAAAAGTAACTTCTGTGGGGATGCAGAAAGCCTTTCTTTCTCAAATATGTTGTATTAGTAAGGATTCTGCAGTAAGACTCTGTGTGTGTGTGTGTGTGTGTAGACAGAGAGAGGTGAAGGGGGAGAGAGATGTATTATATGAAATTGGTTCATACAATTATAGAGTCTGAGAAAGCAGATAATCTGCTCTCTATAAGCTAGAGGCCTAGGAAAGCAAGTGATTCAGTTTCACTTCAAGTCTGAAGGCTTCAGAACCACGGAGCCAATGGTTGAAGGCCAGCCCAAGTGCAGGTAAACATTCATGTTCAGTCCAAGTAGTCAGGCAGACTGAAAAAATTCTCTTTTCACCCTTGATATCTCTCCCCAAATTCTCTTTTTTGTTCTATTTAGACCCTGAAAATATTGGATGATGATTACCCACACACAAAGAGAAAACTATCTCACTTACTCTATGATTCAAATGTTAATCTCACACAGAAACATCCTCACAGACACATTCAGAAATAATGTTTAGTCAAAATATCAGTATATCCCATGATATATGTGTTGACACACAAAGTTAACCTTCAAGAATGAGTTTCATGATACATGTTTTTTATTTTAGATAGTACACTGTATTTGTATAACACCCTCAGTGGATATTATACATCAATATTTTTCAGCCAAACATATGCATATTCCCACTAAGTGGGATAAAAAAATTTTTTAATATATATTTTTATTGTTATTTATGTCTTTTACATTTTGTATTCCCCTTGGGTAGCCCACCACCAATTCTCCCGTGATCCATCTCCATGGTCCCTTGTGTTCTTTTCTTTTCTATTCCATTCTGTGCCCTTTTCCTTCCCTCCCCCCGCCTCCCCCCCGGCTGATTTTCTCTCTCCTATTTGGTTTCCTTATAGTCCTGTTATAAGTGAAACCATTAGATATTTTTCTCTTTCTTCCTGGCTTATTTCACTGAGTATGATCCCCTCTAATTCCATCCATGTCGCTGCAAATTGCATTAGTTTATCTTCTTTGAAGGCTAAGTAGTATTCCATTGTGTATATGTACATCTTCTTGATCCAATCATCTATTTTTGGACATCTGGGTTGCTTCCATACCTTTGCTATTGTGAACAGTGCCGCAATGAACATACGGGTGCATGTATCCTTTCGGATTAGTGTTTTCGTGTCCTTTGGGTAAATTCCCAAAAGTGGGATTGCTGGGTCATATGGAAGCTCCATGTTTAGCAGTTTGAGGAATTGCCATACAGATTTCCATAGTGGTTGGACCAGTTCACATTCCCACCAGCAGTGTAGAAGAGTTCCTTTTTCTCCACATCCTTTCCAGCATTTGTTGTTGCCTGTATTTTTAATGTGTGCCATCCTCACAGGTGTGAGGTGGTATCTCATAGTGGTTTTGATTTGCATTTCCTTGATTATAAGTGATGTTGAGCATTTTTTCATGTATCTC